>WURT03522575.1:0-21442 GCA_009936505.3 Holothuria glaberrima | reverse complement strand
TAGTCGAAAAGAGAAGGCGAATCTCGCCGGTGTTCATCCACGCTCATTCTGGTATAGGGTTGTTAATGAGCCAATTGACTTCCTGACCCTCAAACCTTAAACTTAAGACCTGGTCAAACTAGTAAGTCAGTCCTAGGTACCAACTCTTGTATACATTTTAAATACGCCGCACATTTCCTGGTATTGGGAATCCCTCGAAGTCAAAAGGACCGTAACCAATACTATACGTCGAAAGCCGGTCAGGGACAAAATTACCCTACCCTAAATTGAGAGGTACTGAACGATTCCATCAAAACATGCCCATCTTCTTACAATTATGCACTTTGCTTGGAGCTTCTACCATGGAGACAACATTGATAGCTTCATACTTCTGTCTGAATTGTTGTCTTGTTTCCACACTAGCTATTTTGCATCTTCATTCACGCGGCCCTGGAGCAGGCTTGTAGTGAGTACGTACTCGTACTCATGGGTTCAGTTTGCACAATTGCCTGTACTCGTACTAATGGGAATTAATTTGTACCCGTACTCGTACTCCAAATTTTGAAAGCTTTGCATATAGGGGCCAATGCAAAATTTTGTACTCGTACTTATGAAAAAGGACATGTACTCGTACTAGTACTCAAAACACAGACACTGCCCTTGTCCTCGTACTCTCATACCATTGCCTTCTTTAAGGTGACACATCCATAAGGACAATCTTTCACCACGCATGCGTCGCGAGGCATTACAAGTCTGTCCTGAAGCATTCGAAATCTTGCTCTCCTGTACGTAGGCTACAGCTCTGCTGTTGAACAGTTCAAAACTCTAGACAGGTCTCTGTACAGCTGGAATTACATATCAGTTTACTTGACATGCGCCCTCACTTACTAATGTCTTGGACAAAAACTATCTGAATTGCTTACGCTGCGTTAAATAATTTTCTTAGTCGTATTGAATTAGGTAGACCCGTAGCCATTATCTCCCCCTCACTCCCTATGATCTGTCACCCTTTCCATACTCACTCGAACATTCTTGCATTCCCACCTGCTCTCCTTCGTTCATCGACCCTGGTTCGTCCCTCTAAGCCGGTCACCCACTAATGCTCCCTTCCCTGCTCCATCACTCATGTTTTGCTTCCACCCCTTCCTCCCAATAATTTCTCCCTCTCCCGCCCTTTTGAAATCCTTCAGACTCCCTATTACCCCCATAGGCGTACGGGACACTTCCAATTTGGGGGCGGAAAATTGTTTGCCCGAATTTCAAAAAGTTGTCCGAATTTCGTTGAAGTTCAGACCAGGATCTTTTTAGTGGGGTAGCGCTGGTGGCAGGGAGAGGGGGTTTGATCATTTTATGGAGGGCGTCTTGTCAGTATCAGTTGGGTAGCCAGATTTCTCTCACGGATGTAGTATTTTGGGGGGATCGCCGGCCTGGGGGAGGGGTGTAAGGGGAGGGTGTCTCCCCCTCTCCTTTGAAAATTTTTGAAAGATCAGGTGTCCTTACATGCAATCTGGTTTCACATATGCTACCATTTGAAGTAAAATTTGTGTTAAAACATTCATGATTCGGCATCAGTGAGGGGGGGGCATAGCCAAATGGCCCCTAAATACGCCACTGGTTACTATCTAAGCGGAGTGCCACCATTGGTTGGAGCGCAGCGTACCCGGAAAATTTAGCTGAAAAGGCCTCCTAGATCGACAGGAATGACACTTCTTTGTCCTTGTAAGTTACTCTAAAGTTTTCTGAACATCCTTTATTTTGAGATCTCATGTCTTCATATGGTCATGATATATAGTTTACTGAAATAGAAAAAAAAAAACCAGTCTGGTAAGTTACTTTGAAATCATGACATATTTTTTGTGATTTTGACGCCGGCATTGACACTTTTCGGCAAATCGGCAAATTGGCGCCTAGCGGAGGTCGGTAATGGGCAGATGGGAGGGGGACTATAGTAGATAATGCTGTTAGCCCACCCCAGATACACCCAGAAAGCCGGTCTGAACTGTGCTTATTCGCATCGGGGTAGTTTTAACCAGGAGCGAATCCTTTCTTCGTCACCTTGTGCAGGTGATGTCCTGGGAAGGGGTCTAAGGGGAGGGGCTCCCTTTAAGAAATTTTTGTTCATTTAAGATAGCTTAGATGCAAAATGGTGCTATCTTTGATTATTTTTCGAACTGATCATATATTGGAAAACTTTCGCAATTTTACTTTTGATTGACTGTAAAGAAAGGTGTGTTGTCCATGTGGAGGGGTATTTCCTCCCCTGATTTTTTTCTTAAGGTAAGGTAGCATAGATGCAAAATGTCAAATCTTTCAATTAATTACATGCTAAGAAATTATCATTATTTTGTGATATTTGGCTGTGGCGTGGCACTCGTTTTAAAAAAAAATGTATAACGACAAATAACATGCTACGAATGTTACTGTGTTAGCTACTCGTGCTATTACATTGCTCTTAGATTCTGTGCTAATGCAGTATACCTGAAGAGGTCGAAGATTTACTTTTGTCGTAAAAAGCTTTGGTCAAAATAATGTATCATTGCCCCAATAATGGTTATAGGCTAAGATATGGAGTGTGTAACGTGACAAATGTGCGCGAAGCCTGCGGAAACTTTGCATTTTTTCCATCAGTGGTCATCATGGGGATTAGAGACCATTCAGACCAATGATATATTTTTCTCACATTATGTAATTTTTTGGACACCTAAAATCCCAGAGGGGACGAGTGGGAGGGCGACAGGCTTTCGCCCCACGCCCCCGTAGCTGCGCCAGTGTTCAGGTGCAAAAAATAGACCATCAAACCCAGGGCCGTAGCTACGGTCATATGTTTAGCTGGATGGTTTTTCCGCCAACTGAGCGACAGCGTGTATAGTGCACTTTTTACGCACCCTGCGTTTTTTGTATACATCAGTGGGGATCCTTCCTTTGTCACTACATAAAGGTGCCGTCCTGGAGGAGGGGGGTAAGGGGAGGGTTCCCCTTCCCTTTAAGAAATTTTTGTGAATGTATAACGGCAAATACGTACTTTCAACCTTCCACAGTATGCTACAAATCAGATTGAAAGATCCCATATTGATGCGAGGCCCTACAGATGTTTGGAGATGAATCTCTGTTTTTTTTTTCGAAAAGTGTTGTGATCGGAATAGTTCCATGAATAATTACCTTAATAATGGTACTGAGATAAAGAGCAAACCATGACGCATGCGCGCGAAGCGCGCCGAAATTTTCCATTAACTAAGATGTCAAAGGACAGTTTTAATTCGATTTTACGTGAAGAAAATAATGTCTGGTATTATTCTTACTTGATATAGTTGGAAAATAGATACAAAGTTGACATAGGCTCTGTCGGAAAATATGCTAGACTGAGGAACCAGAAATTCCGACTGGTATTTCAGATTTTTCGACTACCGTCGTCTGACGAACTTGGGGGGGGGGGCGAGACACCCCCACACCCTCGGTCGCGACGGCCCTGATTGAAACACTTCATGCGCGTGAACATTTTTGCACAGTTTTCGGGCATTCGATCAAAAATTCGGGAACTTAGTAAAGATTTCGCGCAATCTTTTCACTAGTTTACTTCATCTCTGCCAGAGTTTCACCTATTCTGTGCCCGGATTTTTTGTCGTCTTCTGCCCGAATTTTCGACCTCAGGAATTTTTTGGGGGCAGTCTGCTCCCGCCTCGTACGGCTATTCCCTACCCCCTCCCCCATCCCTCACTCATTTCTTCCGTCTCTATCACCCTTCGTCGGTACTTTTAGAGCCTGTCTACTCCCTCACCCCGCCAGAATAATCCAGCCATTTTTATCGCCTAGTTCTGTATGGCGCACTCTCTTTGGTGAAACCGATGTAATGAGCCTTTGTAATTACCTGCTTGATTCCCTATAGTGCCTGTGTGTACGTATAGCGGAATACCGTTAGACTGTGAGCTTTGCGTTTGAAATGGCAGTCACAATGACAGCGAAACTCTGACGCTGTAGATGAGCGAGAGTGAACCTGTAACCGCAATAAACACTGTCCACACAATATTTACAGTACATACAGTGCTGACTCCGTACCGGTACTACTGCACTGGATTACAGTTCAGCAACATGGATACTGAGGCGGCGGAAGGGCCGAAAAAAGTCGCTCCGGAAGAGCGCTCAGTCGAGGCAAATGGTTCCTCTGGAGCTGGAGACGATTCGTCTGGTCCGGGGAAAGCGAACATACCCCGGAAACCTAGCATCATTAAAGATAACACGCGGAAAAATACTCGGAAGAAAACGGTGTCCTTCTCAAGCTTTCCCGAGGACAAGCCGATATCGAAAGGTAACAGTTAGGCAAGCACAGATAGGCCTATTTATAGGCTAGCAGGGATTTCAATGCAATGTAAGCCGGTAGGCCCTATACATCCTTGCTGTACTTTGCTTCTACTCTGGCATCTGTCAGATACCACGATCAAAATGGAGTTGCACGTTATATGCTATTATAAACACTGCTTGCACTGACATTCTCCTGTGTACTGGTAGCATACAGTAGGCCTAAGCCTAGGCTATATCATTTTCACTGTCTTGCTCTTGTCAGTCTTGGGAAGAGAGAATGTAGGCCTAGGGCCTGGGGCCCTAGCCTCTCAGTCTAACATTTAGGCCTAGAGGCCTGTATAGTGACAAGACCTAATACTGAGGCTACGTTCAAGTCATGTGCATCGATCCAACCAAAAATGCGCAGCTGTGATTGCTGTCGTAATCAGCATGTCAGTTTTTGATGTCGCACATTTACAACTACAAGCTCCCTGGCAAATACGTGGGAGCCATTGTACATTTCAAGCCTTCACACAAAGACATGAAGCCTCAAATTTTACGCACAAAGCCTACACTGAGCTGTATGCATACAGCTCTGAACACAAATTGCGAACAGCGCACGCTGGCCTTATTCATTATGATCTTGGCTGGAAACTCAGAATTTGTTGTATGTGTAGGCCTAGGCCTATCTCTCGATAGGAAAATTCTTTGGTGAAGATTTACACCATACAAATAAGATCAAGTCTGCTAAAACTTGTATTGTGGCCTAGCCTACCAGAGAAACCAGAGGAGGGGCTACCCATAGACCATAGGTTATAACACTTGAAGTTGAAGAAACCTAATATCTCCACATTTAAATCTTGTGCATCGATTCGACCAACAATGCGGGTCAATAACTGCATTCACAATGAGGGCTTTAATTTTCGAAGCAGCACGCCCAAGCTCCCTAGCAAATGCAAGTGCATCCTTTATATGTTTCAAGCTCGCATATGCAAAGACATGCAGCATCAAATTTAACATGCAAACTGTATATACATAGAGCCCCTTTAAAAAGCTGTGTAGGCCTACAAAATTTTGCAAACATAGCCCACTGGCCTTATTAGGTTCTTTCAGATCTTCGGCTTAGACTGTCAACTTGCTACATGTAGGCCTGTCTGTTTATGGCTTGCAAATTTGATCATGTCTGCTGACAGATTTTCAGGTCTAAATAGATTCTTATTCTTTTCGTTTTTTAGGAAAAATTAAAACTTTCTCAGGGTGGCCTTATTAGGTTTCGCCATCATACTAAATTGGAGGTTTGCCAGGCCAAAGATCCACTTGATCAAAAATTTAATTTAGGTCAGATTTGACTCAGAGCTACACGTAGGGTCAGAGTTCACTTCTAGTTAAAGGCAGAATAAAGAAGGATTGGGCTAAGGATTAGTGTCGGGAAACATGAGGGCTTGGTTAAGGATTATGGTTTGGATTAGGATCAAGTTTGTAGTAATGATCTTTGAATGTCTAGGGAACCTTCCATGTAGGGAACTTTTGATAGATGTTTACCATAGAATACAGGGCCACTTGAGGGATTTTTAAGCTGATTTATTGGGGCATCTGAATGCTGAGATACACAGCCAACTTAAAACTTGACAGGCCTCATCTATTTCCATGGATAGTTAAATCATTGTGCATAAAAATGAAAAAAAAAAAAAAAAACATTCTGAGTGGATGCACGGTTGCTCAGCTGCATACAGTAGCCTAGTGAAAGCTGACTAACAAATGAAAGAAAAGCATTTAATTTGAAAATGACTCTTCATTGTTGTGCTTGGATGTGGATTCTGGATGCATGGATGGTTGGATGCAGAGTAAATGATTTCACTGGTCTTGAGTCAGATGTGGCGGAGTCATGTAGGTTAGGGTGCTAGATATAAATAGCACTTTGACTCAAACATAACATACTGTGAGGTTAAAATCCAAGTTTGTATTCTGTGGCACGGTGGGTTGGAATGTTGTTCACTTAATGAGTAAATTCTCCCATTGCAGAGTTAAAACAGCAAAAAAAAAAAAAAAGGAAATATGCTATACAACTTGATTTTGACAATTCTTTCCTGTAACCTACTTAACCAATTCCTACTGATCAGCAAAAAATTGGTGAAATCATGGCCGGTTTGTAAAGGGTACCTCCCTGCAACTTTGAATCCAGAGAGTGGTGAAATAAAATACTTGGACAACGAACTGTTGACAACTTCCAGTGTCACTAGGTATGACAAACTGTTTCTAAGACAAAAATAATTTTGATTCTGCAACAAATGGCTCCCAAATTTGTTGCTTAAGACCTTAAGGCCCCAGAACCTGGATTCTTCTCCCGGCAAGTTTGACCGTGCTCATTTAAAAGCAGATGAAGAGAAATACTTGAGAAGTCGGGACTATACATGTAGTTGTACGGCCTACTTCTTTTGGCTTAATTTACTAACTCTCGCCTGTGGCCATTCTAGATAAATGTGTAGTATGGTTTATTGTATTTGACTGCCTGACCCAAGAGGAGGCTAATTAGTACTGAATGTTTATTCAGGGAATAATTTAGTGCTCAAATTTGCATGTTTTTAGGTTTCTTGGGTTTTTTATCGCATAATCATTGAAAAGTCTATTGTTGTACAGTATGTACAAAACTGCTACACAAGTTTCCATTTGTGTAGCAATTTGATCATTTTGTGTAGCAGAATGAGATGCAATATCGGATGAAATTATTCCCTGTTTATGGTATCCATACAATGTGCAGGTCTAATGCCAGAAAGATATACCCTGTACATACATCAATGCTTTGAGGGTTATACTAATGTAAGGCCATTCTGCAAATGATTTAATGTTCTCAGTTATCCAGTCAAGTGCACATGTAACCAGAAAAAATCAAACATTGGACTTTTGTATGCAACTCCCAAAGCTGCATCCAGTTTCCTCAAACTTCAGACTGCAGGGGAATTCCCAAGCTGGGCTGGTCACCAGATGAACATCTTATTATGTTACACAACATTGGCAGTTGGAGACAGTAAGTCTGGATAGTATTTGACTGTCAAATTTCTTGCCATAATGTAAAGCAGGGGTGTAGAGCTGTGGCCTGCGGGCCAAATGTTGCCCGCTGCGTCCACCTGTGTGGCCCGCAAAACAATTTTGATTTGCCCCATTTTCGGCCCTCGTACATCTTATCATTCGACCTCAACTTAAACTTGACGTAAGTATTGAAAAATGCATTCTAAATTTGAATTAACATTTTCGTCCACAAAATAGCGATGAAACCACACAGAGGCAAGTTTTGCCAACAATTAGAAGGCCCATACTACAATATTATTTGAGCTTATGTGGGTCTGCCTAGATCCATGGACACACATGGTCACTCTAACGGGGGAGGGTGAGGGAGGGGTGAGGGTAAGATGCCACCCTCATACACACCTCTCTGTTCCACTGCGTCCCCTCAGATGCTCACAGAAACCTGATTTGGCCTGGTGTTCGAAAAGATTGCACACCCCTGATGTGAAGTATATGTCATATTCCATACAAAGAACTTTCACATGTAGGACACAGAATGCAAATAAATTTGGCAAGTAGTGTGTACAGTACAGTACAGTACCTCAATTCTTTGAAATATATGGAAAAAGAAACCCAATTGTGAAGCAGTACACAATTAAAATTCTGCTAATGAATTTATCTCCAACTGTACAGCCTGTTAGTCCTAAAGTAGACCAGTAGATAGCATGGATACAGTCCACTGTTTCTCCAAGTTCTGTATAGTCATGCATTTCCTCTGGGCTTTGTTCTTGTGAATGCATTAGAGGCAAGCGTGGAGTGCATTGTGGTTTTAGCCGTTGTTGCCATGGATTATGTGCATCAAACCAATTGCTAAGTGAACAGAAATTATGTGAATATTGTTGAAGTGCTCTTTATACACTTTAACACATGTGTAGTGTCCTTAATAATTTACGGTTAATGAATTTGCAGGAAATGCCAGAACTTCAGGATCCACACTTTGTAAATATTGTGGAATATTTAAAATTTTAAAACAGGGCAAGTGTACCATACATCCTGTTCATTAATGTACATAGTTTGCAGATTTGAGTGGTACCTTTTGTATCTGAGTCTCTAAAATAATTTTAACAGGAAATTTTGTGGTATTTGTTTAAAAGTCAGGACCACAGGTTTTTCTTTCATTATAAGATTCCAGGCCGCCTGTTTTTAAGATGTAGAAAGTACCATAAATAGGCATGCATGGATACATTTAAAATATTTTAAAATAATTCATGTATTGTGTTACATAGTGGTGGCCAATTAACCTTTACAGCAAACATGACCCCAGGAAAGGTGTTGATGAGGGTAAAAAAAAGGGGGTATATATATATATATATATATATATATACAGTATGTACAGTATTAGTGAGAGGTAAATTTATGCTACTTCAACTGGAGTAAGTTTCCTAAAGTAGGTTTTTTTTGGTATGTAGCTATTAAAATTACATGCCCTTGAATAGGCCTGTAGACCATGGGATGGATCGTAATGCTGTTCGAGATTTTTTAGTGTTTTATAGCCTTCAAAAGTTAAAGGCTATTAAAAACATGTAGGCCTACATGCTTGGAGTACTACACGTGCCCGTGCATTTTGGATCCATTTCCTGGGGGTACTATATATTTTTCTGGCACCTTTTGTTGGGTTAATCTATGTAGGCCTAGTACAAAGTGCTACATGGCATCGGTGCATACCATACTGTATGTATCATTGTGAAGACCTAAGTACTTTTGGTGGTACCATATTAACATTTAGTTTAATGGAAAGTCTACATAGTTGCCCAGTAATACTGTAATAGTGCCCTATTTTCTGGTAATACAGGTACTGTAAGTCTAATGTACAGTGTATTGTCTGGAAGTTTGCAGTGTGGTAAGTGAAAACTGGCATGGACTTGCTAGGTATGAGATATATACTACGGAAATTGTTACAAAATGTTGCAAGTGGGGGAGGGGGGGTAGGAACACTTACTGAAAAATGAGGCACACAAGAAATGCTCATTATTCAAGGATAAAAACCCGTTTTTATACTCTCTTTGTCAAGAATGTTAAAAATTACACAAATTTTCCTTAAACTTTGCTCAAAATTTTGTTCCAAATTGCATCAAAGGACCCTCAGATACTCAAAATTTTACCACAAGGGAGGAAGTCAGTCTCTCCCCTTTGACCCCTCCCAGCCAAGATTCCTGTGCCTATGGAACTTTGAATGTAGTTTGTATTTTGGAAATTTTCATTAAATTCTAGAGGTAATTTGAATTGACCTCAAGCTGTATTTTTTTTTTTTTTTTTTTGAATAAAGATGGTGCCATTTGCAGTATACAATTGGTTTCTGGTCACTGCTATATTGTTTGTGTTCAAACATTCATAATTTCCCTTTCTTTGATTTAACATTATTTTTGTTCAATGTGTTTGTAATATCATCAAACTTCTTTCAGAGTTAGTCAAAATTGTATTTTCTGCTTTCATATTTAAAAAGAGTCATATGATTGTGGGACCTTGTTAGTAGGCAAATTTTTATGAATATACACAATTAATTTTGCCCTCCCCACCCCAGAAAAGAGGATGTCAAAACAGTATTTAATGTTCCAACAACCACAGGTGCTAATGTTGAGGAAGAGGTCAGTAAAAAGCACCAGGCTAACCCTATTACAAAACTGTGGAGTGTGATTTAAAGTTGATATCAATTACTTTTGGGACAAGTTTGAAGAAAATCATTGCATGACAATGTTTCTAATTAGCCTCATTACTCATGTTTCACTTCCTGCAGTTACCAAAAATGTGAGAAATTGTATTGTCTTATGGAAGGGGGTTGCATATGATTACTACATAATGGTAAAAAGTGTCTGGTCACAAAGTTGTAATAAATGATTTTAATCATTAATTACCCTATCATAGCCATTTCAGTTATGAGTAAGATGTGCAGAATCTCTTAGTTTGATCATTTACCATCAAGATGTGAGTAAATCTCAACAGTTGTGAAAAAAATTATGAATTTTGTGAACCAACTCAGTATGCCCCTTTAAATCTTTGCAGTAAAAAATACTGGCTTTGTATTGTGGTTTGTAATATTCAGTTTACTGACCTAGTAACCACAATCCCACAAATGACCTGATTCTGTACCTGCAGTTGGGCTACTGTGTTAATATGTATACCTGGAGCTCTGTGTGGACAAGTATTGGCTGTTTTGGGTGAAATATCAACATGACATATATGTAGTGACCTCAAGTACCATGAGACACAAAGCAGATAGGATGGAAATATTAATCAAACAATTTCCTCTTTGACAGCTAAGGAGTTGAGTAAATGAAACCATGTGTTTTGTTTGGACTGGGAAGTCATCCATGGCCTTGTATTCACAGCTTAACTGTATTTCTTGGTTAAGATATATTGTTGTGGTTAATTTGTATAGCAGATATGTACTTAAATAGATACATAACCATATTGTGACCATTACAATGTATTTGAAATGGGTCACAAATATGAACCTTGAAGTCAAAAATTGTTTTGAGTAGCTTGTTCCCCTTGGTTATAAGTAAATGCTAGAATGAAAATAAAATAACATTTTTTGGTTCACTCATGATCAAAATCGTTGAATGCAATTGTGTGCGTAATTTGGCAAACCAAGCATTGATCATACAGTAAGACATGAAATAGGTCTATATGAAAGATTGTAGAGATATGTTTCCATGGCAATGTCAGCTTTTAGGATAAAAGCATTTGCAATGTAATTTTACTATTCCTCAACATGTGTTTGAATAAAGTAGTTGAAACTTCCATGCTAATGACATGCATGGCTATATCCCCAAAAAACTCTATAATACTATAAATCAGTCAAGCTTTGTCCCCAGGAACTTTGCGTGTAGGAATTGCTAAAATAATCATTAGTGTGAGACTGATTTTTAGAGATCCTCAATATTTTTATCAATGGGTATCAGCTGATAGTCCACATTGTGGTCATGTGTTGGTATTGATGATGAAATTTAACCAAGATTTGATACCATTAAATCTAGATTATACTCTTCATTCTATATTTTCATAAAATGTTGCATTGTTTCAATATGTTTACAGTAGTCCCAATCTTTTACCAGATGAAAATGATGCTGAGTGCCTTGTTTGTGGTAGTGTTCAATAGCCTTTCAAGATGGATTTGTGTACATGATAACAATCCTACCAGTGTCCTTGAAATTAAGGATGAACAAACAAAGGCTAACATGAGCCATATATGGTATGTCCATCTCATGATGTCACATATTAGCATATTTAGCTCATGTTTATTCATTATACTGTACAAGTGTAAAATAGAAATTACCTTTAAAATTGTAAAATGGTCAACATTTGATAACTTTTAATGGGAATTGCAGCTATTTTCTGGATATTTAATGCTTTTTCATCAAATATCCAACAGTGTTATTTTTTTCTAGTTATTTTCGTGTCACACAACCTTTAAGCATTTAGCTTGTATGGTTTTACTATATAGAAAAGGCTGAAAGACAGACGTACAGTATTTAACGGTAAAAGTAAAGTGACATGACAGGAATTTTACTGAGCTAATTTCCCTTATAAAACTGGGCCCAGCACAATTCATATCAACACATGAAAAAATCGTCAAATACAATATCCTTGCTTTCACACTACAGGGGATGTCGTCCTTCCCCAGTAGTTTGCTAATGCCTGCTACATGATCTATCCAAATGGCAATGATCCATCACCTGAAATTTATATTGCTTAGTGAGAAGTGTGGTTTGTGGCTTAGTTGTAGGCCTATTATCTACAGAGTAGTACTGTACCACATTTTTACAGGCCTATTGTAAAATGGTCTCAAAATGTTTCTTTGGATTTGCCAAAATTTCTAGGGAAGGAGTTTCCAATGTTCAGTATTTTTGTCATCCATGAATATGTGCCTGTACAGATACAGGGCAATTCTAATCATCCCAGACAGTTTTAATTCACCCCAAGTAACTTGTAGCTCCTCTGTAGTCCTCACACAACTGTATTTAAGGTCCTTCCTGTGCATACACAAACCTATATTACTACTTATTGACATGTCTTGGTGAGCATAACAGACTACCATGTGTAATGCAAACCAGGGAGGTGTTAGGAAGGAGATACAATGTTCTATGTAGACTCAAGATTTTAAGCTTTGTTAGTTTCGGACAGAAATATTGCTTTTCTTCTCAAAATTCTTATCTGAATACCCAGATCAACCAAGATCAGTGAAGCATTGTCAAAATGACAATGAGAAGACACACCCCTTACGCTGAACTCGTTAACTTCTCGTTTCCAGCTCCGTCATGCAAAAATGTGAAATTTTAACATTTCGTCTTTATTTGTCAAAGAGATTATCATTAAAGTTGGTGAAGAATTTCTTTAGAACTTACTTTCCGAAAATGTTCCTTAATGGTGGGAAAATTTGCCGAAACTGAGAAAAATGTACAAGCTTGAATAATGCTTCCAGCAGATGATGCATATTAAAATGGGGGATGGGCGGGGGGGGGGGGCACAAATGAAGTAGGCCTACATTATGTAAATGTTTGTTGCCAGTTATTTGACTGCAAATCCAGATTAAGGTTCAGTCATAGGTGGAAAGAAATCTCACTTCAAAGCATGTATTAACAATGACCATTGTCTCAGGATTATATACATGGAAAAGAAAGGGGGGGTCATCATTAAAAGGGTTTAGTCCACAGAGACTTAACAATAGGAACAAGGAGATCTGTCAATCAAATGGTAATGCCTGAAAAGAATAGAATCACTTTCAAGTAGATATTGACTGAAAGATTTTGGTCCTTGTATCTCCTTCCCAACACCTCCCTGTCCAAACACGCTCTCTGCATTGTGTGGATGATACTCTGCATATTTTGAATTTGCAAACATTGATGTCAGCCAAAGAGCAGTCATGAACTGAGAATTTTGATATCCCCACACTAAAAATATACTTTGGGGTGATGAATGTATGTCTTAACTATTTTGGGAAAACTTCTCATAAATGACAGTTTGAGTCAGTTTTAATACAATTTGTCCAAGTACTCCAGCAATATTTGACTTTGAAAGCTACTGTAACTTAGTCCAACAAGTGAAAATGCTGGCATGTTTAGTAACTTCAAACAAGTTGCGCATAGAAGTGTACACAAATTCATGTCAAACAGTCAGACTGAGTTGTTTAATTGACTTGACAAGGCAATTTCAGTGCCAACAGGATGCCCTTGGTTTACTTTAGTTGTCATTATGAGTAAGACATGCCCTAAATATCCAGGGAAGTACAGTAGGCCTATTAAAGCTGTTTTAAAAAAGATTGAAGTGAAATTTCAGTGCAGTGAAATTAAGGTATTTCTATTCAGATGTCAGTACTCATAATTGGTGGAAGTTGGGAATCGATCTGGGTAGTCTTTGGAAATAGTGGTACGTATTTGGAGGGAACTTTTAGCAGTTAGAGGGAAATCAGCATTTTATTGTATGTAGGAAAAAACATGTTACCTGCTGTACTCCCTGTTTTTGATCTAGAGGGTTTTAAGTGGTTTATGGAGGTGTGAATTCAAATCCAGGGTCTGCCCAGCCTGGAGTTGACATGCTTGACTGGGCAGAACCTGGGTTTGAATTCAAACTTCTGAAACCATTAAAACCTCAAGACCTTAGCCTCAAAAAGGGCACTGGGGAAACTGAGTATGGAGTTAGGGCACTGACAGCAATCTACTTCCTTGATGCCCTTTTGAAGAATACCACATTTAATAACTTCAGGCATGACACCTTCTTGCCATCGGTGCATTTGGCTAAATGCCAGACCCAGGGTGCATGGTAAACCATCAATGGTTTCCACTTGATGTTGGTACTCTTGTTAAACACTGTCCCCAACATTTTAATGGGAAATGCAGTCACCCCAATTTGAAAATTAGTGTAACCTGATACTGTAATTCATAAATGGCTCTTTTGAAGTCTTGGGATTATATTTTTGTTATTGAATCATTTAATTAATGCAGAACTTAACTAGGCCTGTGTAGTTTACCCGTTATATGAAATACTTTTGATTGGATAATCACGAGAGATATTTTTAAAGGAAATAAGCTAAAATTTGTACCATGTAGTGGATGTTTCCAAATAAAGTTGGGTGACTGTTCTTTCCCTTTAACAGTCTTAACCTTCTGGACATCATAAATTGAGCACGAATGTACAGAACATAACCAGATACCAGCAGATACCTGTAATTAGACTTGTATCAGGTAATAATGCATTGAGTGAAATTTAGGTAGTCCAGTACAGTTGAATTCTCATTGCCAATTTAAAGAATCTGGAACCTCAAAATTGAGTTTCTAAAAATAGGATGCATAGTCATCTCTGGTAAGGGCAGCCACTCTACTTGTTTTAAAGGGAAAATGCAGTCCCCCCAATTTGAATGAGTGTACCCCATCATCCTAGTTCAGGAATGGCTTTTTTCAGTTATGTGACAATTTTTGTTACTCCTATTGTTATATTCATGCAGAAAACTCCTTGGTTTACCTTAAACATAATGAAAGATACTAACGACAAATAAAAGATTTGTAACATTTAGCAAACTTTTGAAAACAAACATTGGGCAACTTCCATTTCCCTTTAAGAGTATTGTGAACAATCACTTTCTGTCAAAGGTGAAGGACATTTCGAAACCCCAAACTAGAATTCTTATGAGGTACAGTATGTGATCATTACAGGAGGCCTGTATGTAGGAGGATGGTGATGTACAATATGTTGATAGGTACTGACACACACTGTTGGAAAAGACCTCAAAAGTGTAAAAGGCTTGATGCATGTATATATGTCATGTCACATAGAGGAACAGCCCGTCATGTCATGATTTGTTAGCTTTCTGTTATTGGGTAGATAGTAGGTGCCTGGTGGACAGCAAGGGAGAGAGTTGCACTGGTGTTTATACAAATCAGTCTTTTAGTTTATTTAGATCATGTGTAGCAGTCTGAGTTGAAGTCATAGTTACCTGTGTGTATGTACTATACTCAAAGGTATGAATCTTTCATTTCCTGTAGTACTTCCTGAACTTCATACTGTACTCGCTTGTTTTTGCAGTTCTCTTAACATGCTGGTGATAGTAGGACGACTTTCAAATGTTTGCCTGTGCCCCCATATATGCCCATGCAAGCCCCTTCTGGACCTCAAGGGAGGGTTAAAAGCAATAGGCAGCTCTTGCAAATCTCCTCTTATTGTATTCCAATCACCTCTGAAGACATTTTGAACATGTACCTATTACAAACAATTGGTGGAGCAAAGAGAGAGTCTCCCTAAATTTCTCAGTTCACCAACAAAAGTATTGTCACATGATCAAAATAGGCCATTCAGGAGCTAGAGTTGAAGGGGCATACTGACTCTGATTGGGGTAACTGCATTATCCCTTTTAAGTGTGTTATGACTTTGGTCGACTCTGATACAGTTTATATTGTTTGTTGTGGTACCTAGGTTATTTTGGGTAATGATTTTGGGTATCTGCTAACCCTGCAAGAGATTTTAAGCATTACTGAATGAGTTAAATTGATGATGACCAATCAAGAACTATAGTCTTGAGTGGTCCAGGAAAATGATTGTATAAAGGGTGGTCAATACTAAAGATTGTATAACTTTGCAATTTACTGAATATGTGAGGTCAGTGAACTCAGCTCATCCTGATCAATAGCTTGTAGCAATGACGTTAAAAAATCAAGCTTTGTCCAGGTAGATTGTCATCTACAACTCTTTTTTTTCCTCTCTCTCTTTTTTTTAAAGAAAAAACCTGGAAATGCAGGCAGAATGACTGCTAGGTGACTGGCATGTCTTCCTTGAGGGCATATTGCTAAACTCCATGCCTTTACTGCCATTATTGTATTAGTTACCTTATTTAACCCAAATACTTACTGAACCTAACATCATAACATGTTAAAATTAATCAACTTTCCAGCCATTACTTCGTCATTGCACAAGAAGTAGTGTACAACACAGTATAGGGTGAAGAATATCCTAGGTGGGAGAGGGAAAACAATCCAT
The DNA here is from genome assembly GCA_009936505.3 of Holothuria glaberrima. Classification (NCBI taxonomy): domain Eukaryota; kingdom Metazoa; phylum Echinodermata; class Holothuroidea; order Aspidochirotida; family Holothuriidae; genus Holothuria; species Holothuria glaberrima. Next base: position 5,158 of record WURT03522575.1, on the reverse strand, counting down.
CGTTGTGTAAATAGGAGGTATGAAAATAATTTATATTGGCTTGAGTATAGCTGCAGTGTGTCATTATTGATAGGTTTAGTATTTATGGAAGTGTTTACAACAAATGAGCTCGTGTAGGACCCCCACCTGTACAGGAGTGGCCCTCAAGCACAGCTGGTCTTAAGCACCTGCATGCATGACTCCACACATTTTATACCATGATCCACTTAGGACCATCACATTCACTATGGAAAGAGGGTCATAGTTACTCCTTTGACACCTTCTTAAGTACTGTAGGTCTGTACTCAGAAAGCTCAGCTATTTCCTTTTCTTTTTATTTTAATTTCCTTTACTTATTGAATCTTTTTCAAAACGTGACAGTTACATGAAATTGAGCTGTGATTGACTATAAGTCTGTAAATTGCATGCTAACTGTAAGCTGGGCATTTCTAAGAAATGAAAGACGCCTGTTGTGCTCTTTGGCAATTTATTCCCAGGGACTCAGGGAAGTACATTCAGTTCTAGAAAATCAATCTCCATCTAATGGTAATCCTATTGATGATTTTAATGACTGCTAGACATCAGATGACCCTCACCTGGACAAGTGTTGTGATCATTGATAGGATACAATAGAGGGCCCGCTTGCTGACATGCTTTTAAACAGAATTAGGGTGCTTTATGCAGCTCTGTAAGTGGCCACTGTCAATATAAATTATAGAATTTTCAGTGTTACAGTATGGAGCGTACTGTAACTGTACATGTTAATGATACTGTGATACTGCAGTATGTATTAAAAGCAGTATGTAATGTAGTATGTATACATGTACGTAATGCAGTATAAAATAGTGATCTGACATTTCAAGTTACTGGTTCGTATCTGGGACGGGATGATACCTGATGCCTACAGTTCGAATTGAGGTTAATGCAAACCCTAAAGGGAAGTTGATGTTCCATATTAAGTAGCCTCAAGTGAAGCTGTTGTATTTTAGGTATTTGTCTACTCACATGAAGTCTTCTTTAAACATTTAGTCTATCAGCAAATAGTTCAAATCAAATCATAATAAATGACTTTTTCCTGGGAGTGTTTACTGAGGCTCTCAAGTTGGATTTTATCAGAAAGGCAGGTTGAATAGAATCAATATTTCTTGGGTATTGTTAATATCATACATCTAGTGTACAGTAGTTTGAAAAAATGGAATGGGAGAAGTACCAATGAGTAATCATAGAGTAGAGTACATCATGATGACGGTTTGATTCAAAACAGGGTTATGTAATAAATGATGGGTCATGAGGATGAAAAGGGCTGACACTTTATATGTGTCAGGGAGGTTTGGGGGGGGGGGCAAGTTTGGGAATCTTTTGGGTGTGTTGTTTGGAGTTTAAATTTTTTGGTGAGAAGAAATCCATCACTAGAGCAAAAAAGGTTAAATTAAAATAGACAGTTCTTTAGTTTGTAGTAAATACTAAAAGTTGAACATGTTTACAGTTTGAGTGTTTGTGAGAACTTTGTCAAAACCTTTTGTTTAAGGCCTATATTGTTTGTAGGTTGCAAACAATTAATTTGTGAGCTTCTCTAAATTTGTGCAAATGTAGTTGTTATGTGAATATTTGTGAAAAAACAGTCATTTTACCATAAAAATTTAAGGAAACAGTGATGATGAGCATGTCATGCAGCATTTTTTCAACACTGTCAGGTACCATATTAATAGTGTGCACCAGCCCCCACATGCAGTCGTCGGGTTGTCGAGTGGCAGAGTGGTCTATTTTTCCAGCTGCTGTGCACCATTGTTTCACATGGGCATAGGTTCAAATTCTGCTTGATGTACTTGGGTTTTTCTCTGGGCACTCTGGCTTTCCTCCCACTTTGCGTAGGCTTGTCTCTTAAATTGGTTTCCCAGCTGACAAAGTCGTTGCGCTGGACTGAAGCACTTTGGAGTGGACCAGTTAACTAGCCGGCTTTGCTTTTGCCACATGCAGTCTTGTTTTTCAACACTATAGGCAATTAGCTGGATACAGGCATATATATGTAGTGGGGCAAGATTTTTCGAAACTGTCAAGTCACTCAGGTGCCTTATTATTTCACTGTGTGCAAAGTGACACATATCCTATACAGTATATTGTGAGTTCTTTGTTGGCAGAAATCACCAGACTTAAAATTAGTATATTATAAATGTATCAGGATTGTGCAAAACTGCAGCACAACAATAAGTGGTCCATTTAAATGTTCATTTACAATTGAAGCAGACTTTTTAAAGATGGCGTCATTGATATTGAAAGAGTGCTGTTAATGCAATGCAATGGATGGGAAATTCCCGTATGACACACGGGAAAAGACTTTCCTCGACAGACATGTTTGTGTCGCTGTACTGTACTTTTGTATTGCTGTATGTAACAAAACTTCAATTATAATTTCAAGTCGAAGTGAAACTAGAATGCCTACAGTATGCAACAGTACCTTCAGTAATAGTGAAAACAAAGAGTTGTGCTGGTAATAATAAAATACATGAGAGTAGAAGTAATAACGAAACTACCAGAACTTGAAATTGCATAGTACAGTGGTTTCCTCCCCTTTTCCAAGTAATTTTCCAGGGAACCTCTCTTCCAAAATTCCAGGTAATTTTCCAGTTCGGATAATGTTTAAAGCTTTACAGTTAAACGTACCTGCACTTACTGTAAAGGGGCTCATTGAGTTGATATCGATTATTTTGTGAAGAGTTAGAAGGAAAGAATTTGTGTGACAATGTTTCTGATTAGCGTCACTAACCATTTATCACTCCCTATAGTTACCAAAAATGTGAGAAATTGCAGTTTTTGTGGACAGGGGTTGCATATGATTAATGCCTTATACAGTAGTTAAAAGTGTCTGGTCATGAATTTGTAATACATGGTTTTATTCTTTAATTACCCTATCTCTGCCATTTCAATTGCATGTCAGATGTGCAGAATCTCTTAGTTTGGCCATTTACCACCAAGATGTAAGTAAATCTCAACAGGTATGACAAAAGTCATGAATTTTTTGAACCAACTCAATAAGCCCCTTTAAGGATAGATAATTTGTCAATAACATGTAGATAATGAACTAACTCTGCAGTTCCAATCCCATCCTTTTATTTTCATGACTGCATCTGTAATACATTTTTATCCTGCTTAAACAGTTTTTAAAGCAAAATATTTTGTTTAAAATGCATGTTATACAAAGGAAAGTAGCTGCATTATCATCATTATGAAACCATTTAGTCTCACCAGTAAACTGCAGTGGCTGATCGGTTTGTCAGGGACGGACATTTTTTGTATTTTGATAAAGAATAGGGCTACAAAAAACATTTGAAGATATTTGCAATGAAGTCATGGGTTTTATGTTTAAGAGTATCATCAACTCTATCAGGTTCTTACAAAAGTTGGTTGCCATGGTTTTGTTACTAAAAATAGAATAAACAAAATATCTGTGTCATGGACGGACAAGATAAATTGAGGGTTTTTTTTTACTTTTTTGTATTCTTGTCAAATTTCTATCTATACTAACATACAGTAAGTTCACAAATAGTTTAATGTAGAAACAAATGCTGTATTAGTTTCCTTGTTTAGCAGATATGTTTCATTTTCAAGCAATCTTTCATTTTTGTCTGTGGAGCAAAACAAAGTATTTGTAGGTGTCATGGAGGGACAGCAAAGGTCACCCAGGGGTCAACTTACTTTGAAAAAATTCAAAAGTTACCAGCTAAGAGCTACTTATTAGCTACATTCATGCTACATCACAGACTGCAAAATTCTATTCCTTCTTGGGTTGACAGCTTAAAAACCTGCACGATTTGTCATGGACGGACACATGTCCTGTCTTGGATGCACATTTTTCTTGTTCTGGATGGAAAGAAGCAAAATTCTAGAATCTTGGGCATCTTTTGTTTAATTGCTGAGTTTTGACACTATTCCCAGTGCAGGGGATGAATGGGAAGAGTAAGGCTCATTGTTTTGCAAACACTCATTTCCTCATTGGTTCTTCCATTTAGTCATAGGGATATTAAAAATAGTTTGTCATGGATGGTGTCCGTCCATGACAGAATTTCTATTGTAAATGCTTGACACATAGAATAACTAAATTTTTATCTAATGCCTCCACAGTGGAGGTCACATTAAGGATTGATAACTTAGCAGGTTTTTTACAAAAAATATTTACCATGGGAAAAGAGAAAATTTCTGCTGATTTTGTGTCATGGATGGACATTCTTACATAAAACATAAACAACCAAGTGAAATGATTATAACACTCCAAGATTTTCCTTTTAAATTCAGCAATATTGTGGAGTGGAGTCCTCCTTCTAAATAAAATGACACAAAACTTAACTATTTAGTTCTTGCCTAAAAGATTTTTTAGAATGATTGTGATTAGTTGAATGTCCAGCTATGACATGCTTTTTAAAATCTCATGGTATATTCCAAGACATGCAGACATCATCAAGTATATATTTTCTTTATTTATTCCAGTAAGTAGTCATGTCAGGTGTGATTAAATAAAAATTTTGGTCCCGCAGTCAACATCTAACTGATCACACTCAGTAATAGCTTTATCCCTTCAAGAGTAATTGAAGCTGTATCATTTGAATTTTTAAAAGTTTGGGCCAACAAAGTATTCTTGAGGAACACAAGACTGAATTTCTTTCTGTAAAAATCTTATTACTTAAAAAGAAAACTAATTTACAGGTGCTGCCATATTTTGAATTATGTATCATTCTGTGTGTAGGAATATTGGTTTTACAAACATGAAAATTTTCTGTATTTATAAGCAAATTTATGCAATATTTCCCTTTAGGCACTGTACATACAATCACACTGCCAGACTTATATAGTTGCCATACCTGCAGGCAGGCTAATGTACTTTAATTTATTTGTAGGTTCAAACTTATCGCCTGCAGAGCAGGCTGTCCATTCTCATCCTACATATATACCTACATCATTAAAATAACCTTAGAAGTTGTGAGTCAGCAGAATCAAACCTCTGCTATGGAGGGAAATTCAATGCACCCTGTATCCCGTAGTCTTTGAGTATCATACCTGTTTTTCAGTGTGTGCTTAAAGGGGCTCATTGAGTTGACATCGATTATTTCTGTGACGAGTTTGAAGGAAATCATTGCATGACAATGCTTCTAATTAGCCTCATTACTCATGTTTCACTTCCTACAGA
>WURT03522464.1:0-21444 GCA_009936505.3 Holothuria glaberrima | reverse complement strand
TATATATAGCCTACCTTCCAACGAGGAATGACGGAGAGGGAAGTGAAGGTAGATCTAAGTGATATAGAGTATTAAAAAGTTGCATGTTTCATTAACGGTTATTCCCTGAAAAGGTTATTATCCAATTATAGACCTTTGAATAAGACCAGTGTTCTCCACTAGCCGTTTTGTCCTGACGGCGCTCCCGGACAAACTCTGAAGAGCGTGCGTCAACGCCCTGTCTTAAGTTGCCGCCCGCAATTAAAAACCTTGGCCGTCCGGACAAAAAAATAATGCTTTCAATTCTTTTGGAAACTTTTGCAAAGAGAATTATAAGACTTTCTGACTCCCCCAGAAATAAAGTACTTGATTGAAAAAATACAACCATGAATTATGATTTTGATCGCGTGTTCCCTCACATAAGCTACTATGGTTTATTTAGCTTTGATACTGCTAGCACGAGTATTGCCATTGCGATCGATCACTCGAAGGCGATTAGTGTCTGCTAGATCAGAGACAAGCGCCCGGACAAAATTTTCGCCTGTGCATTTTTTTTGCAGCATGTCATCCAAAGTGGGGGCAGAGGTTTCGCTCCCCCACCAATCAGAGTGGGGCGGTCGCCCCTGTCCCTTTTCCTACGTCTATGAAATGGGAGGCAGAGGGGAACAAAGAAAAAAAGTCAACGCGGATTACCTCCTAGAAGCAAAACACCGAAACTGTATTGATACATTCAGTTTCTCTTGCTCTTCCCGTTCTCATCTTTGTAAACTGTAGATGCCGTAACTTCCTCATTTAGCGAAATTCCGAAGATTTTATATGAATGAGTGAATCAATGCTGCAGTGAACAGTTGCATAGAGACGTAAGGCCATTTCACCTATAACTGGTAGAGGTAAAGTCAATTTGCCGACGTGATTTACTCCAATGCCACTAAAAATTAAGCATTGAATTTGTTTTGTAGAACACCTCCCTGGTTGCAACGAAACGCTATTCAGTTGGTGGGTCAGAACCCTGAGAGGCGTTACTTGAATGATAAGACCATTCAAAGGCGACGCCAGTACTTACCCATCGGGGTGGTAAGCTCCCTGACGGTGACCAGCAACCTAAAATTCTGGCTTAAGATGGAGTTTGCCGGGAGATTGGTGAACACGCAATTATATTGAAGAAAACTTGGAAAATTTGAATACTTTGGGTTTCAATCCCTCTGGCCCCTTCCACCGTGAAGGTATTCTTCTCTTTCCTCACTTGCTTAACTAATGTACACATACAAAAGTTGATTAGCCGCCATTTTGAATATTATTGTGGTTCTCTACTTCTTGCAGGCTTATTTGACTATGAATGTCTTGTCTACTGAATTTTGCATTCAGATATAGAAATTCTCTAGAGGGCTTTCAATAGCACCATCTCTGAGAAAGATTCAAAGATACAAAGTGGCCGACTATGGAGTTATTTAAAAAAGGAAACCACTCCAGACTTGTTTGAAGGGTCTAGCTAAGGATTCTAAAACCAAAATTTAAGCTAATGTAGCAATATTTGTATCAACCTTATATTCACCATGTACTACAAATTTATTAAATGCACCTATAGACAGGCCTAAACAATAGCGGGACTAGAGAAGCTTTTTACAAAGATGTTTTGTAACATACAGATCATCTCATAGTACTTGAGAATGGGATTGACTGACCGTGTATTAAAACTTCTTATCAAAGAATATAATGCTTACAGATTATGCGATGTGATTGGACAGAAATTTTGGCTGACTCAACCATACTTTTGAGTTTTGAAACATGTTGTATAACAGATCATGCTATATAGTGTGGGAGTAATCTGGCATACTTTGGCATACTTTGCGCAAATGTTATGAACCAAACCAAGCGATATTGTTAGAGTGTAAGTTTGCAGGCTAACTCAACTATACATTACATGTTTGTTAATATGTAACAGATAATGCGATATTGCTAAAGACTAAATTTGACTAACTCAATCAAACTGTACAAATATGTTACGTAACGTACAGATCATACAATATACTTTAAGAGCAATATTAGCCGACTCAAACAATATCCCATGATCTGTTATAAAACATGTAACGTATCGTAGTCGTATTTATTTAAATATGCTAAATCTATGGCAGACAAAGAGGGAAATTTAAGATACGAAGTCACGTTACATGTCAAGGGTTTTTGTAACTATGGACGTGTTGTGATGGATCATCGGTGTGAACTGATAAAGACTTCAGAGAAACCTTTTCTTAGAAAAGCCATTTAATAAAAACAAGAAAAGCTTTTTTACTTACGTCCGGGAACGGAATGAAATCTTCTGAAAATGTATCAAGACTTCCAGCGGACCAGCGAACGTTGATCATCAAAGCCGTCAAGGCGACAAAAAGGCACAGTACCAGCTTGTTCATTTTGGCAGATGTCGGAAGTTCAAATGAAAATGAACTCCTGTCCAGTCGATCTGGTCTTTTTATACAAGTCAAAGAGCCGTTGTGTGGAATTGGTTGACTCCTCGGGGGACGCTTTTCCTCCATAAAATGGGTACATCTTCATTAGATAGATCTGCATTACTGTCTAGAAAGTTCACAGTCTGATAGTGTCGTTCGGCAGATATATATATATATATATATATATTGCTATGAAGAGATTTGTGAGTTTTTTTTAAGCATAAAATACTGTGTATAAACGCTTAACTTCTCGTAAGAATTACTGCACGGACGTTTGTTTTTGTTTGAAAAACCTTTCAAGGTTTCTTTGCAAAACTTTCTTCAACATTCCACTCTTCAGATAAAGGTCGATTTTTAATGTTTGTTGACATGATAATGTGATACCTATATGGAAGATGTTAACCCAACCAAAATGAATTGAAACGTGGAGAGCTGCCACAATTTTATCCATAGCCAGAAACACTGGCGTACGCAGGGGGGGGGGGGCATTGGGCCATGGCCCCCCTCACGGATGCCAATTTTTTTTTTTTAGTTCCTAAACATACGTAAATTTTTTTAACACAAACTCTACTTCAAAATGTAGCATATTTGGCACCACATTGCATGTAAGAACACCTAAACTTTCAAAAATCCTCGACATGAACAACATCTGAAGCGAAAAGAAGCAAAAAAAAAAAGGTCTTCGAGAATTCGGATCGTACAAGTATGTCAACGGAAGTCGGTCTTCAAGGAATGAAGTGCAAAAATGCAAAAAAAAAAAAGAAAAAAAAAAAAAGGTCTCCGGAAAATTCGGAACTGCATGGCCACCCCTTTAGACAAGTCCTGCGTAAGCTCAAAGGCTTAGTGACTCTTTGCCGAAAGGGGTTGTTTTGTTACACTGAGTTTTATCCTTCAAAATTTTACTTCGTGATTATACCGTGGTTTCGATGTTTTCATAATTTGACCTCTGCTGACCTAACATGACCTTTAAACCTCACCAGAAATGGAACAACAATAAATTCAATAAAAACGTGCCTTAGAAGGGATTCGAACCCGGTTCAGCTGTTTGAGAAACGGAAAATTTATCCTCTTCGCTCAAAACTTTTGCTAAAGGTGTGCACAAAATTGAACGGTTTTTATATAAGATGATCATGATAAAAAAGAAATGGAAAACGATAAAACAAAAGCAGACTTCAAACATGCTTACTTTTTTGAAGATTTTAAGAGTAAGTCTCAGATTTGATGTCCTCAACCGTTTTCCTCCTAAACAGACACTACAGCCCCGAGAAATTTTCAATATCCATCCATAACATTATCCTCAAGAATACAATATATCCGGAAGAGTTTTTTGTGAATTCATTGCATCAAGTGCTGATAAAAGATTTTGAAATTTAATTAAAACTCTCATATCTTAATACCACAGTTTGCGTCGTACGTGTTTTTCATTTCCTGGCATTTAATTGACAATTTTCAATATAAAAAAAAACAAAGCAAAAAAAAAAAATAAATAAAAAAAACAACCTCCAGTCCAGTTGTTGTGGTGTCAGTAGGGAAATGTTTTTATTATATTAACATAAAACAGACAGAAAATAGCTTTAATCATTATTAAACCATTCCATCTCGACATCTAATCCTTTTAAAAGTTCTCCCCAAACAAAAAATGAAACGCTGTTCAAAAGTTACGCGTGTCATTTGAAAATGTGAAAGTTTGGACTATTAAATATTAAATGCAGGCTACAAAGTAGTGAATTTTTTCATAAAAACCTCATTTTATCATGAAAATAAAGTTACCAAGTAAATAAAGTTTGACTTTCCTATCATTTTTTTACACACATTTAACCCAAAGGTTTAAAGGTACGATTTTTTTAACCACAAACGCAATATCTTTAAAGAAAAATATAACAAAGTTTTGTTTGAGACATGGCGAGTTTCATTCACGCTATAATCTGAACATTCATAACAAAGCCGAATAAGCACGAAGGACCACCAACTCACCCTAATAACTCTACACTACACGCGTGTAACTTTAAGGTATTTGTTTAGCTCGCTTAGGAAAATAGGTCTATATGTATAAGAGCTATATCCCACAAATGGTGAGAGCTACTGACATGAGCGTAAAAAAATTCCAAAGATTTTAATGAAACGATTCTCCTTTTTAGTGAAATCCGTATAAGGAGCCAAGGGTCTGTTTTAAGACCTTTATTGTTTCTCGAACCAATTATTGATATGCACAAGTCGTTTGGTAGCCTATTTAAATTGTTGCTGATGAAAAAAGACCACTGTTTCTGTTCACGACTTTGATGTTGAGAAAGCTGTCTCAGACGTTCTGTGAAACTGTCTGAGCTCATATTCTTAGCAGCAATTGCAGTATCTTTAAATAAGCGACTTTGGTATGATCCGGTACTTCCGGTCGGGTCACAAGGTCAGTTGGACCTTGACAACTGTCTCGCCTGTGTGCTCATGCGTGTGGTACACTTGGTGCGGACGGGTATTACTCCGGTAAGTATACACTGTCTACACAAGTAATACAAACGACGAATGTGTACGTCCGAAAGAGGGATAAATTCGACAACTACCGGTGCACTTCACTCTTGACCCATTCCCATGATGCATTGCGTACACACATCTCCAAACTCGTTTATTTAACTTAAAGTAAGCTTCTTGTATTCAAAAATGAAAACACAATATATGTAACGCAAGAATGATCAAAGAATCTTCAATATAAAGTGTTTACAGTACCGAATTTCCTAGGGTGCACATTTACAGGCAGTCATACAGGAGTAAACCTACATGGGGAAGCACACACAAATTAATGTATGCTAGCCGGTCTTTTTGCAAGATTGTGAGAAGTTTATGGGAGGGTTGGAAGTTTCTTGCTCTGCACCACTGCTTTACTGCAGCGGAACCGAGCAAAGCTCGCAACTTCCTGAATTGGACAACTTCCTGAATAGGAAAACTTCCTGAAACGGACAATCAGATACCCAATTAAAATTCACCAGTTTCAACCCCTTCAGCATGACTGTGAACAGCTATGCTGAACAAGTAAATTTAAGTCCCCAGAAAATTTCCAAGTGGTTCCACCGGGATTTGATCCGGCGATCTCTAGTATGCAATGTAGTACACTCAACCACCAAGCTAACTCCACACACCTGACTTATAAGCTATCGGTGCATTTCTGGCAGGAAATTTGATTGAGGGAAAAATGTATTTTTTCAACGTGCTTGGTCAAGGAGTTTTCTGCTTCCCTCAGTTAGAGGTTACACTTCTAACTTCTAATTGACATAATAAATTGAGAAATGTGTAATTCCGGAAGCATGCCTCAAACGGGGGATCATCGGAGCGGAATAAATTACATCTTTTTATTCGAATCATATTATGAAACGGGTTTATATTGCCTTCGTGACACATAGATAGAGGCTAAATGCCCTTAATATTCTCCTTTTCTAAAGTGAAACCTCCGAGTAAACAAGAGTTTCAAACGACATAGATTGAGTGACATCGTGGAAACTGCAGATACCAGAATACAACGGAAGTCGACTTTAATTAAAAAAGTAAGTTGATTGGAACATTCAGGAGTATAATAACAGCCCCATGCTTGCGAAACATATTTACTACTGTTGTAATAAGAACACTCAATACTTTTTCCATGACATTGGTGCAAGATACCTGATGTGCGTAAAACTAAAAATAACTAAATACCTGGTGAGAAACGTAAGATTTCATTACTAGGTAGACAAAAAACTTTATTCCTTCTAAATGCCACCAACTCCAATCAACATTGAAAATCTCTAGCTATCTGGAAAGGTGTTTTATCATCGTTTTTGTCATTATCTTCTTCTCAAAATTTTGGCCCCTAGATAATATAGTTTTTTTTTTAATACTCATCCCATGCAGATGAAAAGCCCATCATGCCCACAAATTTCCATGTTGTCTCCATGTGGGCATGTTGACAGGTATTTGAGAGCTTACACTTAGGCCTTTCACAGTGATTTCAAATTGGTTTTTAATGACTGTTGAGATTTCAAACTAAGAGAGCTTATATAGGGTAATGTATTTTTTCTCCTTTTCCTGGTTACAGCACAGGCGTAAGGAGCGGGCGAAGGAGGGAGCTGGGAAGCATGCTTCGGGCCCTCTTCAATCCAAGGATGAAACCCCTTATGTGTTTCCTCTGCAAACTATGTCACAAATCTGTAGTAAATTCCCTTTAAATTTGTCCAACATGTTGGACAAAATTGCATTTAAGGACCCTCAAGGAGGGGACCGCCCCCATAGAGCCCTCCCCCAGGCGGCGCTTCGAAACAACCTTCAGTCCCCGTCCCGAACAGGTTCCTACGAGAAAGGATGACAGACAATGTTGAGACAAGGGAGAAAACATCCCAGTTCTACTCTAGATTTGGCAGACGACAACTTCTTTTTGTGTTAACGTCTTAAGCTGTAGGCCTAAGTCTTATAGAAATGCAAGCAAAGAAACAAGAGACACATTACTGTATGACCTTGGCGGTACAAACCCCAAGTAGAAGCGCTGTCATCTCTTTCAATTAATAACTCCCTCTAACTTGATTGCAATAACTTGATTTGAAATTTAATCTACAAACAACCTTTTTGTATGTGACTAGTACAACTAGTTTTGTCTATTTTTGTGATGGTTTGGAATAAAGATACAGAACAATAAAAACATAATCACAGAGCCTACTCAATAGTATAATATAAAAGTACTCATGTCAAACATCGTCATTGAGTTCAACCTATATTTTTGTTTTCTCCTTTTTTATTTCCCTCTTTTTTAGTTCTTGTTTGACTGTTGCTGCTGGCTTGTAAGTACTTGCTTTCCTACTATGTTATGGGGACTGGTCGTCGCTTCATACAGACAGACGTTTCGGTGGTTCAACTGTTCAAGTTCCTCCAGCCCTGCTAAGAGTAAAAACTGTTAATAACTTATTATTAGACAAAATATATACCAGAAAGTGAGAAATGTATGAAGATTGAACCATGCTGAAAGTGGGTAAAAAAGGTCCTGCAAACTTATTTACATACATAATACTTATTGCCTACGTGACATACGGAATGGACTTATATTAGTTTTATACTTCTATGTCAAAAGCAAACCTCCAGAAATTTGGCAAACAAGATTTTAAACGACTTAATTAAAAGTATACCATATATCAGGTGACATTTCGGGACCTACAGATACAAAATAAAGCGGAAGTAGACTTTAATTAAAAACCAACTTGATTAGATCTCTGTAAAGTAATAAAAGCCCCATACGTGCAAAAAACATCTGCTATTGTTACATTTAAAATAATAAAATAATAAACACTTCCGTGACACTGGTGGAAGTCACTAAAAGATAAGTACAATAAAAAAGACAGACAGAGCAGTGAATTTTCATTATTCTTTTTGAGGTACACTAAAATAAAAAAAAAAAAAAAAAAAAAAAAAAAAAAAAAAAAAAAAAAACTCGGTCCTACCTCTGGGAAATTTGCCAACAGACCCAATCAACGGTAAAAATCTCGCGCTAATTAAGAATGGCAATTTTCACCATTCCATGTACGGTAGCTTTTGAGAGTTTTTTACCTTCTAGAAATTCTAGATCTTTCTATTAATTAGTTGTACTTTGTAAGTGTTGGCTCCCTGTCCATGAGGAAACCACTGTCAAGTGTGTAGCTTTCTTTCACCATAATTTTTCTACGGAGGATCTGAACTATGGCGAAACTATAGGGCGAGGTCAGAGGGGGTGAGAAGGGTCGTCTATAGGAGCGCTTGTACTAAGTAGGCTGGATACACAATGCCTCAATACGGGGGCGGTGGCCTTCATGCAAATGTTTTGGGACAAATCACCACCTGAATAGTTTATGGGGCTATTTTGGGCCTACAAGATTAAGTCGATATTACAGCTGTTTATGAAGATTTAGGAAACCGTCAGGTAAACGAAAAGAGTATCTTGTTAGTCATCGTTCTAAATAATGTCACAAATTTACCTAATCTAGTTTGTATTCATGAATCAGTGTTGTAGTCGCGACCAGCATTCCGAAACCGAGACCAAGACCGAATGTACACAATGCATAGGAAAATAAAGCAAACTGTCCAACTTTCTGAATACTTTTTTTTACCTGGACTTTATAACCTTATGCTCTGCAAACGACCTATGGGGTCGGTGGGTGGCACGTCACTTCTCCATGACAACGATGTGTTGGAGTGAAAACAAATGTATTGCGAGTATTCTACATACAGTGTAGTCTAGGGATTGTTTTCGCTCCATCAGTGTGGCGCGTAAAGCGTTCACATATGGTCATACTGTAGTCAGCTGTCACTCCAAAGTTGGTAGGGTAACGAAAAGACCCGGATGATCGACCGACCCCATAGCACCAAGAGTGCATTAGCTTGTTGATATTAACACCTGTTTTTTATTTATCATATGCCAAACATAGTAAACATAATAACATAGTCATGTATTTTCTAATGTGGCCCTTCTCATTAAATCGGAGTCAGTCAGTGCTACAAGTGTTCAGTATTCTGATATTGATGAACCTGGTGCAAGTAATGCACCATAGTGAGTTTATCCAACCCACAGAAAAACGAGCCACGTCCAGAACTCTAGTAAGTGTCAGCTTTTCCTTCGGACAAAACATCAGTGACCATGTAGTACTTACAGTTCACAGAATGTCTTCACTGCACTTGAAGAACATGAGTGTCGAAAGCATGTCTGCAGAGGGGCGTGCTCGATGTGGTCGCATGATTACTTAGTAACCTTACCTGTGTTCTAGTCCAATGCACTGCTAACCCATTGACCAAGTTAATGATCCACTCACTAGCGTACAGCCTGAAAGTTCATCCCATAATAGATATAGTGTATGGACTCGCTGGATGAATGATTTTCTCTCAGTGAATTATGAACAAAAATTTATTCTGAAATAAATGAGTATATTAAAAAGAAGGAAAGAAAAAAAGGTTTTTTTGCCGGTCTCCAAGCGAGACCGGGAAAAGCCGGCCAACTAATTATACCTGCCTTTTCCCTTTTTTGATCTTCCGTTCTTCGATTGGACTAAACTTGGAGTAATAATAGACTGGAGAGAGCACAAGCCATTAACTGTGTACAAGCAAATTGAAGTAAGTGGGCGGGGCTTGACGCCATATTGGAACACCCAAAACATTGGTGTACTCAGTGTGGTACTCGAGGTTATACAGTTGCAGTCACGTAACAACTTTCGGGTTCCTTTTGTTTCTGCTGGCATATTTATTACACTCGAAAAGGATATACGTGATTATTAGGTCATTTTGCGAGTACAAATCTCGCCAGTGGTTGAGGTTTCCTCTTTATAGGTATTTCTTCAGGTTTTCAGCATGAATGCGGGCGATAATCATGTCATGATGAAAAGACCTATTATATTGCTCAACTGCGCGGTTACTGGATGGACGGGTCAATCTCAATGGGCTCCCAAGGGAGAATTATTGGTACCCTGGAAACCAATTAAGTGTTTGCCAAAGTGGGGTTTAGTCTATGTGGTAAAAAATGTCTACAAAGAATAGGCCTTTGTGACAATGAGGTTGGTTGTCTTCAAGCTCCTTGAAGTGACTGCTGAGATATACTGCAAATCCCTAATTGGTGCCAGGTCCGTAGCTGGGACGGGACATTTGGGGACCATGCCACTGCTCCTAGACCTGGCCTCCGGCTAGATCGTACATAGAGCACTGCAATGCTATCAATTATCCCAAATCTCCAATTGTGATCCCCCTGAACTCACTCTGCTACCCGACGGCCATGTTTGGCTACGGGGGCATGCTAGGAGGTTGCTTACGAAGCAGGTCGTACAGCGCGGCATATTCCTTGATCAGTCAGATCCCTGAAAAGCATAGCAAAAGAGCCTACTATGCGGAGAAGATGGTAGGTGTCAACATTTAGTGTTATTGAAGGCCTCTCCAGAAATGAAGGTGGGGTTTGTTGGAGTAGCCTGAAAAATGTCTTCTTTCTTGACCCTCAGTTTTCTTCGCCGACTTCTTCAGCATCAGCCATAGCAGCCGCTTCGAGTCGCTTCCGTTGAAGAGTGTCTTAAGCTCCACTCTTGCTCTCTCTTTCTTCTCCTGAAAACGGCAGGGGTTGCTTCCTGACCTGACGTGCCAGCTCCTGCCACCAGGTCTGGCCCAACTTCCTACCCGTCCTAAGGAGAAGCCTTGGAATTCCAGCTCTCCCTTAAGTCCTAAGAGCAGATCAAGAAACCAGGCAGCTTGGGGACATTCCTGTGTACCCGGAGATGGCTGGGTAACCTGCCCCCTGAAGTGGAGAAAACTAGAGAATCAACTGTAAAGATGGAAAGGGCTGAAAGACAGAACAAAAACATCATTGTCAAACCAAACTAGGCGTGACAGTTGTACAATTTTTGCGCAATTATTTTACCCTCGTCGTAAGTTTATAAAGGTGGACAGAATCTTGAACGTGCATTATTTTACAGTGCCCTATAGGTCTAGGTTGGTGGCGTGGAAGTCAGAACACCCAAGGCAACCCTGCAACAAATTTTTGGCACCATTTCCAGGCATTCCTAAGATTTTACAAACCCCTTCTGTAGCCTATATAGGCCTATGTCTGACGTAGGTCTACTGCGGAAATAATTTTGCCAAATCATCCTGCATTCAGATGAAATAGGGCCTACACTCTAAAAACACTTTGGTCAAATTGACCAATGACTGGGTCAACTATACACCGAACCAAAATTGGTCAAATAGTTTGACTAAACTATGGTCAAATTTGACCACTCTGTGGTAAAATCTGACCATTATCTTGTACAGTTTATGGGAGGAGTTACAAGTTGCATAGTTGGGAGAATTAAAATTGTCTGGGGTGACGAGATTTGCCCTTTACAGCTGTCTCACAGGAAGTAATTAATAAGGCAGGTACGTTAATTATGATGTCTCGAATAAGGTGGATTTATCTTAAGGAGCCTATGAAATGAGAAACTGAATTTGCCCGATGTGGCCCACGGGCTGCCGTTTAAGGACCAAAGCCGCAGGAGAAATACACGTCTGTGGCGCTCGTCAGGCTACCCGTTGCTATGAGTTTCGATCAATCATGCGTTTGGACCATTAGGAAGTACGAACTCGATACGTTTCCGCCGTATGTATAGTGAATGAATATAAAGTTTCTCTATGTAATGCAATGCTTACATGTAAGAATGACGACAGGTGGAGGAAAGGGAAACCCCCCCCCCACACTCTTCAGGGAAACTTTTCAATTACGTTCGATTGCCTTAATTGGAGTACGTTAAATTAAATCATGTAATCCCCGACGGCGAACAATAGTACATAATTTTGCATTCAAGGGAGGTGTTTATTAAACACCCAAAATTTTCATATTTTCTTCAACGAAAACACAAAATTTCTCATTTTCTCCAATAAAAACTTTCGTAATCCCTCCAGCAATCAGTCACCTTTGTCGTGGCCTCGGGTTGATGGCTCCTTGTCAAGGAGCTTGTCCTACCCCCTCGGACAAATCCTGGTTCCTCTCCTGGTTTCATGAGTGCCTAAAGTTAAGTGTATTCAGGGTCAGGACTCAACAGGAGAAACATCGTCGAGATCTTAAATCTGATAATCAATAACTTTATCAGAAACTAGTTACTAACAATCAATACCAAATCAATTGCAGGAACTTACCAATTACATTAGCAAACAAAATACTGTCATACCTGTTAGCAATACTGGAACCGCAACGTACATACACATCAGAGTTCTGCAAGGTGCGGACTGTGTAAGGCTCTATTCCGCGATGATTGTTTATCTCACTCCCGTCCCAACATCCCTTGCGCGTAAGGAATTATCGAACTTGCTTTTTTCAATAAAACATAGTATTGGCTTCAGGCAGTCCCTAATTAATACGTACAAGTTCTTCAATACAGAAACGTGGTACTACGATGCCAATGAACAAAGTATTTACCGACACTAAGCACAGAGAGATGTATCACGATTTCTGAACGGTTTTATGGGAAAAAAGTGCCGGTCGGCTTCGTACTCTGCAAGCCAAAACATTGCAATAACACAAACACATCACAGACGTTAAAGGGAGAAAGCAGTCCCCCAAGTCTATTTTCAAAAATTTGCTAAATCTTATTGATCTCCTCGTATTTCTCTCACAAGTATTTTCATAATGTTCCTGTGTCAATTCATGGAATATTGAGGATAAACCAATGGGTTATTCTGCATAAATTTAGGAAATAGGCTAAGTAACAAAAATAATATTTTTGTCACATGATTGATAGGAGCCATTCCTGAACTAGTGTACCGGGGTACACTACTTCAAATTGGGCGGACTGCATTTTCCCTTTAACCCAGCCAACACACCACATTGGGTCCCAATTGGGGCCAAATTGGGCTAACGATCTGGGGCCACATCAGTTTTGTCAGGTATTTTTCATTAGGCCCCAATTGGGCTAACTTAGCCCAAGTGGGCCCCAACCTAGCCCACATGAGTTTACCCCATCTCCCTCATCTCTCTTATGAGCCCAATTGGGCCCCAGTTGGAGCCCAAGTAAATACTAACGTCAGCCCAAGCCCAATTAAGCACAAGCTTCCCAAGTAAAATCCAGTTGGGGCCCAACTGGGCTTGTTTGCTGGGAAGTAAGTTCATAACCCATAGTATACGCCGACATAAAAATGCACGAACCGACACTTGTTTTGCCAGGTCAGCACTGCACGACTACATAGGCCTAGGTATTCCCTCCGGAAAACAAAAAAAAAAAAACTAAACCACCTTGTAGACCAAGCCTTTCACCGCGTAAAAACAAATTTATATAGCTGAAATAAAATAGTTAGGGTGAATGCAAGTTCCTTCTGGAAATTTTGACATGACTGTGGTATTTTTCAAAAACTTTGTCAAAATGTGAATGAAAACAATTTTGGGGGTAATTTAAGGAAAACTCCTACATATAACCCCCACCCTACCCCAAGAAGTCTCGATGATATTGGACAGATGTTTGTTTCTTCTTTTTTGTGCAAAAACATGAGGATGGGGTTATGGATCACATAAATACTATACTTTTTTAAGTTTGCTTCTCCTCAGTTCAGAAAGGGAAAGGGTGTGTAATACGGCGGCCCTATTCCAAAAAACGCCGGCAGCTCCCTGCGTTATCTGCAAAAATTTAACTGTTATTTGATCAGACATACGGGAAATAACATGTAAGGGCTTCTTTTTAAGTTTTCCCGCCGAAGCACAAGAGTCTGGCTCAAAAACCCTTCAGTATAGGTCCCTGTTACCCTCATTTAAAGAAAAAATGCAGTCACCCCAGTCAGAGTTAGTATGTCCCGTCACTCTAGTTCATGAATGGCCTTCTTTGATCATGTGACAATGTTTTTGATAGTGAATTGTGAAATTCAAGGAGAATTTGTCCTTACTTTACCAATTGTTTGTAATAGTTATGTTCAAAACGTCTTCAAAGGTGCTTGTAACGCAATAAGAGGAGATTTGCAAGAGTTTGCTGATTTTTTAAAGCAAAGTTTGGGGCGACAGCCTATTGCGGTTAATGAGCTAATCAAGATATAGCCCTAGAAACAGTGATGGAAGTTTCGAGGCCAGATCTCTCTTCGAGTTCATTGTTCCAAGCCTCTTGCAGCAAGGGGCAGTCTCATCACCCCTACCATTCGACAGCCCGATGGAAAATTTGCTAAGTTAAATTTTAGTGAGCTCTTCGCGCTTTTCTTTTAGTTTTCAATCGAAAAACTCAGTTGTGCAACCAAGGTCAAGCTAGTCTTGGTCAAGACGTTTGTTCACTTCTTATACGTTTTTTTTTTAAAAAATAAGGGCACTTGTCAACTCGTACTCGAGTATTTCGTTCATTACAAAACCAGTATCGAACCATAGAGCAAGGTATGAACACCTGTATAGAGGGCGTCTTCACAGTAGTTCCCAATGATCCGTATTACTGTGTAAAGCTAATACTACGGTCTTGAGCCAGACTAGTGTCAAGCTCGAGGAAGGGGCTTAACTTTCCGAGTGCTTTAACATGGGCGTCACCAGACATTTTTAAAAGGGGGTAGTATTTTGTGTGAAGCTCGAGCGAACTATAGCGAACACTACGGCGTGGAGTCTAGAGGCGAAGCCCCGGTGGGGGTCCAGGGGGGGAAGCCCCCAGAAGCTTTGAGGAGTTACACATTTCAAATGCCTATAATGCGGTGAAATTATCGTCAATATTGCTAGTTTGATAATGCCAAAATATGATTTCTTAATCATATAAGAGCAAAACGTGAACCCATTTTATGTCTTAAAATGACAATGGCACTAGAACGTTTTTTCCTCTGAAGTTGGGGGCCTATCATTGGATCCATGGGCTCGGTCAAGGGAACCAAATGAAAGGATCCAGAGGCAAATGATTCCCTGGACAAAATCATCGGAAGCTCGTGGAATATAATGGAATATTCAAGATCAAGGAGGTAAAAATAGCTAACCTCAGATAACAAATCATAGAAAAGTTTTAAGCAAACTGAACTCTGCAATTTGGCAACGCAAAGAAGTTTAAGAAAATCGTTCAAATCTGTAATGAGTAGCATCTCTTAACTGCTTTAGTTATCAGGCTCTATAGAACAGAACAGTAAGTTTGTGCACAATGTGATTTTACCAATTTACTTCATTTCTTTACTTTCAACTTTTCTCCCACAAGACCTAGAAAAAACTGTATATGTCATTTATTACATTAAAATAGGTAATGAAAAGGTAAAAAAATTGAAGGAAGAACAGAAGTTGTTTGAAATTTAGAATAATGATTGACCCATCACTCAGTTTGATACGTATGTAGAGATAAAAGGAAGTTCATTTTCAAACATCGGTACAACCCTTTCCTAAACCTAAAGTGATTTTCGACATGCCAGATTTTTGTGAGATAACTACGTCTTCATAATACTATCCTACTTATCAGGTTTTTCTATGTGTAGTAATGTTAAAACCCTCAGAACAGTCGACTGCTACAACAATATCATCACCCTTTTTTCATTGAGATTTTAAGTCACTTTGAAATGTCAAGCACGCGCAAGTCCGTTTTAATATAAATGTACTGACATGAAGCAGTTTACCCACCCAAATAAACAGAATTCAAGAGATGAACATCTTTCTAAGATAGTTTCTATAAAATAATAGTTCCGTTGAAAAAGAAATCTTTTAAAGGTATTTCAACAAAAGTGCCTTTCATATTTTGCTATCATTTCTGTACGGACAGAATGTGCCTTAGATTATTGCGAAGTCCGGCGTCGCAGCTTTTGTAATCCGAGTTCCCAACCCTCAAACCTGCTGCGTCATAAAGAAATCGAATGGCCGTTAGTCGATAATGGTTATTATGCAACCAAATGCCGATTTTTTTTGTTTTTGTTTTGTTTTAGTACTTAAAATGCGTAAATTATTGAACACAAATTTTATTACAAGGGTAGCACATGTAGCACCAGATGGCATGTAAGGACATCTAATTCCCCCTCCCTTTAGACCCCTCCCCAAGGCTGGCGATCAAAGAACATACAGCGTTCCCACCCTCCCCCCTTCTGAGAGAAATCCTGGCTACGCCACTGCTTATGAGCTTAACTTTCCTGACACAGGCGTTGAGGCATTTTTTGTCGGGAATGTAGCCCATTTTGTCGGGAAGAAATGTCCAGCACCCACCCACCCACTTATCGATCCTTAGGGACGCCCCTGCTGATACAGACAACATCATTTTGTCTGCACCATCCCCTCTTCCCACTTTCAAAACTCTGACGCCGTCACTGATGTAAGCTGTTTGTTTGCGGGTTTATTTATTACATATTTATTCATTGACAATTAACGAGAATTAATGTAAACATTTTGTTTTGTGTTTGTTATTCGTTGGTATTGATTAGAAATGTTTGCAAATTTGTTTTAATTTATAGAAGATATGTACAGTTGGTGAGAAATACTGTTCTGTGAAATACCCAAAACTTATATAACGTTAAATGTTCCCTTAGCTTTTGGATATAATATTAGCTTTTGGATATAATATTAGTTAAAGACCAGATTGGGAAGCAAACATGAGAAGTACAAAGAAGTAACTGTAAGCTGTAATTGCTGTCGTACATCATTTGCAGTCTGAAGGAAATGCTTTCCTGTATTTCTTTACCGTGTTGAAAAATTAATTTCATTTATAATTGCTAGTAACGAAAAACATGCAATTCCATAGCCACAGGTTAGGCTACAAGGATTCCTGGACAATTCCCACTAGGACATCCCCCCGGGACAACCCCTCGCAGGACATTTTAAATTTTCTGGTGGGGAAGTTGACTGAAAAGTAACTGTTATGTGTGAGAATTGTCCTCCGGGAAATAGCCCTGGTTGGAAGTTGCCTGGATGGGACTTGGAATTGACTGAGGGCGAATTACCCAGGGTTATTTAGTGTCCGACTGGGAACTGTCCGTGGAAGTTGTCCAGTCAAGATTACATGTGTTCTCTTTGGAAAATTATCTTTTGCTGAAAGTTAAGTGAAGCTAAATTTTGTCAGATTGTATCATTTCTTATTCACCTTGTTTTGCCAACATTTCCTTGCATATCCAGCCAATTAGAACAGCCTAATAACTTCAAACCCGAAGGTCAAGGATGTGACGATTTAATTGTTAACATATATTTATTGTACGTATCTTATAAGAGTAGCAACTACCTGCAAGATTTTGTTATGTAAATTTCATGAAATGAAAAGCCATTTTGAAATAGCGTCCACTGTACTCCAGGCATTCCACCTTTTATCCAGTCTGTTATTTATAACTTCTTTGAATACGAAATGTCCTTCAATGTACCTAAACATTCAGTCTTACTACTGCTGATCTTTGATTGACGTGGATAAATGAAGCAAAAAACTAAACATTACACAAGAAGGTGGGGGAGGGGCTGAGTTTTCTTTTTTTCGCTTGGGTCAAGTGAGGTGATCGTTGAAATATGGTGGAAATCCGTTAGGTATCTCAAAACTTATCACTTATTCATTCTGAGATTGGCATGGAATTTGCTGCAGCTGGACTCGGCCTCGGAACTGATTTCAGCCGAGTCTACAAAAATGGAAGTTGAATATTTGTTCCCTAGGGCTACACTGTTATTGGTGCGTAGTTCAACACACGAATGATCACATACAGTCAATCAAAATACAGCATAAACCAGGGCATGAAATTGACTTCTAAAAATTCTCCTTCTTCCATTGAGTGTAATTGCAAAACAGTTCAAAAGCATTTTAACGAAATGCTACATTGTGAAATGGCCGGACTCGGAATTGGCCCTGAGTTGAAGAACCTGGAATCGGAATTTGCTCGGAATCAGAGAGTACTGGACTCAGAATTGGCCCGGAATGTTGGCCCTTTGGAATCGGAATTGGCCCGGAATCGGGTCAGTTGGACTCGAATACAGCCCTGGGAATCTGAGACAAGCCCCTGCCCAGGGCAGTGGTCTGAAACATACGCCTAGGAAAGAATAGCTTCCTACGCCGATCTGTTTTAATCAGGGTATGGGAGAAAGTCCGGTGACCGCATTTCAGGTCGATTTTAGTTTTTATTTATTTTTTTTTTTGGAATATACTTGAAGACGAAGAGAGCCCGACAAAATAAACAACTTTTCATGAACAAATGAGAACAAGAAACCAATTCTAGTAATCTACATATATAATTAGATAGTGATAATTTTATCAACAAAAATTTAGTTTAAAACACAAATAGAATAACTGTGCTAGATAGTCACAATAAAGCACTGCAAGGCTGCACGATACTAAAGTTGATCCCTTTACTCGTAACCGATAATGCTGCGGTATTCATGTACAATTTTCACACGATGAAAGGTAGGCGGTAAACCGCGGTGTATGAAAATCTTGTTTGCGATAAAAATTCTAGCAGTGCTCTCTTCTAAAACAATTGGACGATAGTTGCACTAATGCATGAAAAAGAATGCTGAAAACTATTAATTGCTAGTATTTTTGAACTAATTTCATATTTCTCCATAAATAGAATGATAAGTTTATTAAGGAAGCTATCTTATAATCCTCAGGCATCATGCAGCCCTTCTAACAATTTAAAAAGCGGAATGTCTTCAATAACCTTACTCCTCAGTAAAACTCTAAATCAATGCAAATATACAATATTTTTCTGAACTTGTGATAAATTTTTAAACAAATGTATTTAAGCTAACTGTTTTTCTAAGTTCTTTATTCTTTTCCACTTTATTTAACTTTTGAGACAAAATCTAGTCACCAACTGTTGAAAGCTACATCTCGGAGCAGCGTTGAAGTCGAATGATTTCCCTAGTAACCTCCACGCGAACTGAAAACAAAGATATGCGGTAACATGAAATAGAGTCCTCTAGACTGTCTCCAACTGAAGGCGAATATTTGGAACTGTTGCTTGCAAAAGGACTTATTACCCAGAAGGGACACGGGGGAGACTTAGCAAGAACCCTGAAGTATTCTCACGACATAACAATCAACAAGAACTAGGCTTCCTTGAACAGCTTAATCAGATTTTAGTTCTCACTGCAGGTATACACCGTCGCCAGTAGCGGATTTAGAAGAAGCTTTCCAGGTCATAGCCTAGTCTATAAGGGTCCAGCACTCTCGCCTATAAGGTCCTAACAGCTCCCGGTTTGAGAAAGTCCATATTCCATGTTCAGACACTGTTATATACATTACATGTATTTTGTGAAGTAGTAACAATGTATTTTCACTCAAAAAGTGGAGATAAATTAAACTGTTCAATATGAATTCTTCACGACCCTAAATTCTTTCCGGTTTAGAGCCCAGAGCATCATAAATATGTGCGCACCTGCCCGTGGCCTTGTAGATTGTACTTTGTAGTGTTCAGTCCGCGATTATTAGAGTGTATTGTTAGGAAAAACTTGACCGGCCACGTACAGCAACTTGGTAATCAAGAATTTAACAAATGACATTGAAAGGAATGAAATTCAGAGTTGTCTATATATGCGGAATGTTGAAAGGCTCTAATGAAGAATGTCTATGTAACAAAGAAAGGATGTTCGAAGAGCAAAGAAGATGAGACCCCGTCCCGCCCATCTGATCCTTCTACCAAACGCAATTTTGTTCTTTGAACTTTTAGAAATGATAAAGCTAGGTTTGCATAGGCGTAGGAAGCTGTTCGAGACTGGGGGCTTAACCTTGTTTCGGATCACCGTTCCGGGAAAGGGTCTAGGGTGAGGAGGTATCCCCTCCCCTCTGGAAAATTTTTGGATATTTGAGAGGACCTAAATGCAATTTGGTGCAACATTTTTGGACAAATTTTAAGGTAAATTACTGCAAATGTTTGACATTTCTTGCAGAAGCGACAAACAAGGGGTTTTCGCCCCCGAAAAGTGAGGGGAGGGGGCGAAGCATACTTCCGCCCCATAAATTTTGCCAGGAGATGGCGCCCCAGCCCCCAGCTCCCTACGCCCTTGAGGTTTTGTTATGAATATTCTATGAGTAAAAGAATGTTTCAAAACTTTCTAAAATTGCACAAGTAGGTAATATTTTTAACATGTACATACTTGCTTTGAAAATTCGAACATTAAGGGTGATTTACAAGGAGGAGACCTGGGGTGGACTTGACAACTCTTGTCTCGACAACACTAATGTAACTAATAAAAATTAATTTAACAAGTATAGGCGACATAATACTATGTTTTAAGGTGAATGATCGTTACAGTTTTTCTCGGTGGCTTACCAAAAATTCAACAGCTAAATACGAAGGTTTTAAAGAAAGCAAACTTCACATGACGTGCTACATCTGGACAACATCTCCCATACGCCGGCACAGAGATGACTTAAATCACAATGCCCGAAAGTAATGTCTTTAATAAATGACAACCAGTCCCCTTTAAATAAACTGAATATTCGTAAAGAGGACAAGCGATACATCATTCTGGTCTCGAACATCATTTGAACAAGGTAATTTCCCCCTTTTTTCTGTATTCCTCGAAAATGTTTCCGTTTAAATATATATATATTTATATATATATATATATATATATATACATTAGAGCAAGATCGTCTTAATACGTGTTGGTACAGTATTCATATACCAACATCAAGGCAGAAGCCCAGTGCCGAAACAAATTTATAAGAACATACAAACAAGTTCATTATCACCACAGAAAATCCACCAATTACTTTGAAGTGAACAGAACGGGTAAACAGAGCAGTCGTTGGAATATGTGTTGAATGCAATATTTATGGATTTCTTTTCTGATTTCGTAAGCTTTTATGCCATTTTCCTTGTATTTGTTGTCACTTAGCTACATTCTAAAGACAGCGTTTAGGAATGAAACATTTTTCTAAACACTTTTTGCCCCTACTTTGTAAATGTGTTTAGATGCTTAACACGCGTATCTAACTCCTAAACATTCCGTTTCAAAACACGTTTAATTGCTAAACATTAAGTGTTTAATCGCTAAACATGTTTAGAATTCAAACATGTTTACAAAGTGGGGCTAAAATAAGTGTTAAATTGCTATACAAGTTTTTAGAGTGTACGGAGTAATTAAATTACAGAGGGTTTTTCGAATCATTCCTGTAGCCTACCTACAACTGCTGAATTAGTCGATTGAAAAAACACACATAAAGTGGCATATGCAAAGTGCGTTACTGCATTGTGCACCATGCTCGAGTGCATTGAATGGACTAGTTCCAAAGAGGTTAATTTTGTTTCCTAGTATAAGGTCCAAAAGCACTTATATAAACGTTAAATTTTAGCCTTACCATTTGTTTCAGTACGTTACGTGATGTCAAAAGTAGCAGTACAATCCCCTCAGGGGCAAACTTTCACGTGAACCTAATGGTAATCTTTGCCGTAAAATCCATCGGAATCATATATTTTATGCTATATTCAGAGTATCTTTGCAGTAAAGCCCGACATTTTTTTTCTTTTATTTTCACAACATTGTTGCACACTTTTTTTTGAAAGAGGCATATTAACCTTTTCCACTAGCCTAGTCTTTCAAAGTTATGGTCTGCAGAACAAAATCAAATAAGTTTATAAACGTGAACTGAGTTCAAGTAAGTAATCTCTGATCTATATACCAACACTCTTTGCATCACAACTCTGGACA
>WURT03522353.1:8256-21445 GCA_009936505.3 Holothuria glaberrima | reverse complement strand
TGTATCCAACTCAAATTTAGCAATAAATGTAGCACCATTTTGCATCTATCCCACCTTACGTGAGCAAAAATTTTCCAGAGGGAGGGCGACACCCTCCCCGTAGAGCCCTCCCCCAGGACGGCGATTCACATATGGTGAAAATTCCCCCCCCCCACGTCTTTGGAGATGGATCCACGTCCTTGACTTTGGGCAACTTTTTTGAGATTCGGGCACAAATTTTCTGCCCCCCAAATTGGAAGAGTCCCGTACGACTATGCCAGTTGGGAAGGTATCAAACTTAAGGTAAGGGGGTGGTAGGTGTGGGTCTCACAGTGAAGGTAAAAAGTGACTATGAGGAACAATTGTCAGACCAAAGGGTACAGTAGGAGAACAGACCTTCATTTCTCATCCCCTTCTGTATCAATAAAAAATAGCAAATGAAGTTCGGAATCGTACCTTGGTTTTGCATCGTCTTTGCGGCAATGGATTAGGTAAGGGTTGGTGGGCTTTGGGGCCTTGCACTCTACTTGTCTTTTGTTCTCAACCTCCCCGACTAGAAAACTCAGCAGTGATAAAATATTAACCTTCCGTATTTGAAGCCACTTCCCCCCCCCCCCCCGCAGGAAATGACGGAGCCGCCCAGGCCCCAGTGAAGAATTTCTGGCTAAGCAATTCACATGTGAACAAAAGCACAACAAAGTTTACTTTATCATGTAGTAACGTTTGCGTAAAAGTAATGTTTTTCGATTTGTCCGATGTTTGAAAGGTTTTGTCGAAGTTCAACGAAAAATTTCCATAAGTATCTAGGTACAAGAAATGAGGTCGCGTAAGACACTTCGAGTGTACTTTACCCAAGTAGACCGGCTATATGCAAACAAACAAACAAACAAGCCTTTTTCATGTGGAGGGGACTTCGCAAAATGTAAGTCAGGAAACTATTATTTTATCCCAAAGACTGAACAAAACAAGTACTTTTTGTAAAATCCCAACAACAGAAAGCAAAAACCATACAAACTAGTTCCAAATGTTGTAACGTCCTTTAGAAGAGGCACCACACTGAAAGTGACTAACCACCTTCACACTTACATACATACATCCTTTTTGAAGTCCCTACAGCCTATACCGAAGGCCGAAAACCAAGCAATACCTCAAATAAGCCACGTTCTCTGAGAGGGCACTGATCTTTAACTTGACCATCCTCTAAATCTTCAGACCAGGGAGACCATGAGATGGATCAGTCATTCGTGACACCCTCTACATTACTGGATGCTGGAGGGAAACATCCGAACGATAACCCTGATGCGGTTCTGCTTCACGACGGATCCATGTCCCCTGGTGGGACACACTTAAAATGACCAACCCCTAACCTCTGCATCATGACACATCAACATCATGGTACCAACCTATATAGCCTAGATATAACAGTACAAACGCTTGATACCCTTGTATACGTCACAACATTCATTACCAGCCACCTGTGTCATTAAAATACTTAACTAATCAAACACTTCTGAGCAGCATATCAGTATCTCATATCAAACTTTTCATTTTATCAAAACGTTTACTGGCACGTTGCCATGAGAAATAAACAGTTATGGAATTCCCAAAACTGACTTAATACTGCCTCAAGTTTAATATTAAGAGCGCCGCCGCTTGTCGCATGAAGCACGGTGTAGAGGACGATTGTAGTGTACGATTGTAGTGTCCATATTTCACAAGCAAAATTATGCTGCATGCGTGGTCATGTACTGCTTGTATTATGTCCTGCTACACCATGGAAGTATTACCTTGGAGGTAGTACTTCCATGGCTGCACCGTAAACAAATCGATGACGTAACAGCGAGTTCTCTGTATATTTCATCAGTGATAACCTGCAGTGTTATTTCAAACCAGGCGCAAATCAAGGTTTTTTTCGAGGGCTGCACACTGGGGAATCTCAAGTGCACCGTAGGTGGACCACGAGCGAGATGCACGAGTTTGGACGCGTGGAGTCCAGGGGCCAGCTTTGGCCTACTAAAGGAGTCCAGGGACAGTTCCGGTTGGGGGAGTAAGAGTGAAACCCCTGAATATTCTTTCAATATTTCATACTTAGAATTAACGCATACAATCGACTCCAAATACCCTGTTGAGGAGAGTTTATTTCATTTCATATTTTATGAAATGCTATGGCCGAGTACAGCTTGTAAATTCCGAAGAGTTATTGTACATGAAATGAATGCTTTAAATACATACATCAATTTGCCAGACTAAAGGGCCAGCTTCCCCGTTACACTAGTTTATTGGGATAGAGTTCTTAATTTATACACTCATAAGTTGCAACTTGCCACATTCCAATAGAGGAACCCATGGGCCGGAGGTCCGGGGCTCTCTTAAGGGCCCGGAAAATGTTCCGTTGCTAGATCCTCTGTGGTGTAACTCGAGGCATTTTCTGACCATTTTAGTCTATTTATCAAATAAGGTTATCTTCTTGAAAATAGTTTTAGGCGCCAGGAATTCTCCTTTATAAGTTACAAACTTAACTTTTCCATGATCACGCTTATGCATATGCTCATATGTACTCATTGACTGTTGAATGAAGCGAAAACGTTTGGTATAGTGTTGATGAATGTAACGGAAACGAATAGTACTTAAGGTGAAAGCGCATAGAGCAGCGCACAAAAATGTAAGTAGTGTGCGAAAAGATTTTTGATAGTTTTCCTTAGCTGTAACTTTCTTTGTATCATATTAAAATTTCGATGGAAATCGTTAGGAGTACCATCCCCCATGCAATACGTACGGGGTCCCTGTTTGTCACAGTATAAGTTTGGAAAACTACTTGCTGAAAGAGGAAGGCAACACGGTGGCACGTCCCCATGCTAGTCTTGCTACGGGCCTGACATCTGCCATTATTCTAGGACACCTGTAGACAATTGCACGCTCTATATAAAACACATTAATTACCACAAGTCAATGAAGGAAGCCAGGCAACTGTAGATCTGTAGATTTCTAAGCCACTTAGCTGTTTTCGCACATTGCAGTTCTCAGTCTCGTCGTCAACTTCCTTACTGTGTTTTAAAAGAGATGGAAGCTCCACCAGGCAGGTCTTACAGAAAGTTATAGTTTAAGTACGTTTTAAGAAAACTTTGTTCATTTTTCCTTTCCTTCCTTTTTTCATTTCTCATTCCTTTCTTTTCCTCCCCTTTATATTTTTTCACAGAGGCTAGAGGAGGCTCCTAGTCCCCCTTAAAACTGCGCCTGTTACAAACTGATCAAGTTTGTTTTTATACAAGGATACATTTACCTGAATGTGGCAGGACGAGGAATTCAAATGAAGACATGAAATTAAAATGGGAACAATTTGATATTTTCTCCGCGGTCTCTGCGGGGATATTTCTATTCTCATCTCATCTAGCACAGGAAATGAACAGTAGCCAAGACTTGGTCAAGTCTACCTTGAGACACTACTCAATGTTCGCTTTGTCCAGGACATTCATCCAAATAAGTTAAGATAAATAACCAAACGTGTTTTTTATGTCATTAGTCTGATGTCAAAATGATACATGACTTTTTCGGTGAATAGTTTCTTTCCAATGGATCCGTGAATCTTGAAGAAAGTTTCGAGTAAGGGTGTCTTTAGCTTAAGAGAGTTAGTTCACAAAGTCATTAAACAACAAGGGGAATTCCCGGAGTTTCCTGATTCTGTTTTTGTATTTATTTTCCTCAAAACGAACTATACTTTCAAGTGTTTGCACTTTTAAGTTCTGTGAATATTTCAACCAACCTTTGAGGCCCTAAGTATACCTCTTATCTTTACGATTTGTTGCCAGTGACAAAGGTAACGAATCTTTATCCCTTATGAAAGCAATATGGCAATATTGACTCAACAGTGACAGCAGAAATGACATCAATAGGTAACACACCTTCTGGTTGCATAGCACAATGACAGATCCTCTTCACCCATCCTTCAGTAAGATCAGATTAACTTTATACAGTAAACGGTCAATTAATTGGTGTCGTAAACTACCCAACCACAACGCTAAAATATCATAATGTATAAGCTTGACATTTAATGCTTTAGGCCAATGCATATTTCAGTATATCATTAAAGCTATGTACGAAAGATGACATTGTTAAAGTCTAAGCTACGTTATAATATGGTCACAGCATCCTTTAGAAGAGTCCATCATTTTGGGTAATAAATTAGAATTACGTTTGATCTTACCAGAGCTATGCTTGTGTATGGGTATATGTTGATATTTTCAATGTTATCCTTGGAATTGTACAAACACCCATTTTTTCTTTTCATTAGGGTCACGAAACGACACCGTGACAATCTGAAGGTACGCCACATATCTATCTATTCTTAAGACATCGTGTTTATGAGCAGTTTACAAGGTTTACGTTTTCACGTCTGGTGACCTCAGATGACCTTGGGTCTCCACCAAAACCATTAAGATCTTCCTCTTAATATGACAAATCTATGTACCAAGTCTAAAAATTTTCCATATCAGTCCTATCTTGAAATATCGTGTGTACAATTTTTCGGGTTTTGACCTCAAATGACCTCAAATGACCTCTGATCCTAAAACACAATGATACAAATCTACTTTTAGCATGAAAAGTATCCATCATTGCTAACTTGAGGAAACGCGTTTTGAAGCGGTTAATAAGTTTTTCGAAGTTGATGGCCTTTGATCTCCACCAAAAGTTGTTCTTTCTTGTAATATGTCAAATTTATACACCAAGTATTAATAGAGTCCATCACTCCGTTGGGGAGTCCAATTTTATCGGGGAGCCGCTGTAATAGATACGATAAAAGGTAGGTAATCCCTGACGACATACATTCCTCCGGCGGCTTACATGATTTTGCTCTCAAGGAAGGAAGATTCTTCAATACAATTCTCAAATTTTCAAATTATGTTTAATAAAATATAATAAGTTTTCCTTTTTTCCTCAATTAAACTCTAACATTTTCAAAAAAGTCAAAAATTTTCAGTTTCTCCACTAAAGGAGAAGATTTTCGGGATGTCCGGTAACCTGTCCCTTTTGTCTTGAGTTATAGAGACTCAAAATAATTTCACCACACGAATAACGTGCAATGTAATCTGATAATTGGATGTAAAATGTCTCGAAACTGTGATTACTTGTGCGAAAATGTATTCATTGATGACACACAACTGCCCTGCAGACAACTCCGTTCGGTATGATTGTATATTTGATATTTCGCCGAGTGTGAAACTCAGAATTCTGAAACCTATGCTTTTACAATCCTTCCAACCAATATGCGTGAACTTTCTCCCAGGGTATTCAATTTCTCTTCATTTCACGGTGAAATGTAGAGAAATTAAATAATACTATGTAACAGATTTCACGTCATGATGCCGAATGATGCAGCGACTGGAAGTTGGCAGTTTAAAGTGGGTAATGCAATTTAAGGAATAGCGGGCACTTGCACGTTGTTGATTGCATTTATACCAGGGAGCTGTCGCGTTAATGGCAGCTCCCTGGCATTACAGTAGGCAGCCTGCGTGAGTATCACAATAAAGGTGGAACTGTTGTGCGAAAACCAAATAAGCCCGCTCTTGCCGTGCGAAAACGAAAGGAAATTTCCTAGTCTACGAGCCAAGTTCAACGAGACAAGCGGTTTGTTTTCTTTCTTTTGAAGTGGTTATTTCGGTTTGGCATTTAAGGCATTAAACAAAACATTCTTCTCTGCTTGTATGAGATGAACTGAGTTTTACAAGTAAAGTTGTTCCAATAGCTGGTATAGACTACACTATCAAACATCTTTTCTATTTTAATAGACACTTTCCATTTGTGTTGACAATTCAGAGTTTTCAATATAGAACATTCCGTCTACCTTTACATTGCTTAAACCAACAACTGAAATGATCAAATAAAATATATCAGAGTGATGAAGGTACACATGTCAAGTGAGAATCCCTGCTGGTCTTTGGACTTCTAAGTACGTCAAGGAGTGTGTTATCATAGTTTCGCCGCGTCGTTTTTCCTTTAAGCTGTTTTACGACCGCCATGTTGGCCATAGGTTGCATAACTTTTGTGTGTACGTGTTTTAAACAGAAATGAATACCGACTTCCTTTTCATACTCTTTATATAGCTAACTTCTGGAAGCCAACTTTAATTTGGGACGTCAAAGAAAATTCCCTAAAAGTAAATAATTGTAAATTATCTCTGTGTTATCAATATTAGTCGGCCTGTTAATCGATGAGTTATTGGAAATTTGGGAGTCTTCTTTTTTCAAGCAAGTGTAATGTTACAATAAGGCCTGGTTGTGTCCGATTGATGTGTTCGCTTCGCGTCATAAGGCTTCTTCTTTGAGCTGAGAAGGGACCCGCAGAATCCTAATTTGTTAATGAAAAGTCAAGGAATAGCAATATGACCATTACATTGTATCTTAGTCCAAATTAACAGAAAGAAGCGCTTGAAAATCATTAGGGCAGCTTGCCAGTGGGAATCGAACTCACTAACCGTGCATACAAAGAACAAGCAGGGAGCTCTTCTATTTACCATTTACTCTCTACTGGAGGTAGTAGGGGAGGAGGTCTTTTTATCGGCAGGGCTTGAAAATGCATACAGAGGAGCTACATCCCTGGAGCCTAAATATCTAGGTTACTAAATGACCACTGACCCACAGTCATATTGTCCTACAGTCCGTTGGTATTGTAGTTCCCCCAGCCTTCAGCGGGCCAATTGGTCCTCCCGTCTCACTGACAATTGGTCCTACTCCAATACGATTTTCTATGCAACCGTGTAGAATCAACGAGGTGTAGTACCATCGGGGTATTTACAATGAGACTAATGAGCCGTCAGACCAAAGGGCTAAAGGTAAGTATCCATATTTTGAATTAGGACTAAATCGAATGAGTTAAAAATGTTGCAAACGTCAGCAAGTTTTTCGAAATATTGACCATAGCTGTATAGGGCACCGCCGGGTCTGTGTATAATTAATCATGTGAACGAGGGAGGTTGGTACCGGGGTACGTTACCCCAGGGTTTCCACCAAAAGCTGGCATGGGGGCATTTCTTTCAGTGAATGCTTTTCCCCACTTTCTTCCGGTCAGATGCGGGTACAACATGTATGCATGCCCTTATTTGTCCGGGGTCACCCCGTCCCTCGCGTTTTGAAAACCAGCCGGCGCCACTAGTTACCCCTCCTATTTTCCAAAAGAGACAAAAACGTCCCTTTTGCAAACAATAAGTAGATCTACCCCTATCGGATCAAGCTAACTAAAATTTTGAAAAGTTTGCAAAGTTGGCTTCTATTTTTACACACACCTTAAAACTCCATGCTACTAGATTATTTTATTGCTCAAATTTCTTTCAATATAATCATGTCTCTCTATTTCTCTGTCTTGTTTAGGTTAATAATTTTCAGTCCTGAATATCCCCTTCCATTAAATTAGCTTCAAATTTGGATCTGAGATACCTGACAAAGTTTAAAGGTTTGTTTAAGCAGAAACTGCTCCCTGGATATGACTGTATGCTTTCACTGATAGCGCTGGATATCTTACAATGAGAACGGTTTGCTTTATTTCTACAATCAATTGGGGCTTATCTGCTTGCACCTTATGCGACGATAACAGCTGAATCAGCCAGAGCAACTTTAAATCCATGTGTTTGCTTCCTCGCAGAATTATATAGGCCTATATGATTGCCCATCCTTGGGACCTAGAATGAAATTGCCGTCGTGAAGTACTTTTTTGACTCAAAGCTTTTTGGGGTCAAAAAGATTTTAGACTCATATTTTTTATGAAAACTCTAGCAATATCGCCTATCTTGTTATTAAATGCGCTAACGTATAACTTTCCTGCAACTGAATAGAATAACTACATTGAAGTAAATTTTAGTACCGGTTCTTTGATGTCTGGGCACAGGTAACCGTCATGTTGATAATCAGGCGTGGTTACTGGCTCCCCCATGGGCCTCAACAGGTGGGGGAAGGGAAAACATGCCTCCACTTTTGAAGTGGAGGGAATTGTCCCTCTTTTTTGCCTATAACCCTAAAGAAAATGATGCACACATGCTTGATTCCACAGATTGCAATATAACTGATTTAATGAAATTAAACTAAAAAATGGAGGAAATGGTGATATTTTGTGTACTTATCCTGCTTGCAAGATACCAGGGAACTGCTTGCACACGTGGCAGGCTGTACGGCATATTCCTTGTGTAGTCATAGTCCTAACGAGCTGAACCAACAGAGTCCGCTCAAGTCTCAGGGTAGAAAAATTGCATTTAAGTGATTTTGAAAAGTTTCTTGGGGAGGAACCCCAGACTACCCAAAATGCTTCTTTTCGACAATGGCAAAATCAGGCTTCGCCCCTCAAAGCAAAACCCTTTTTTGTAAACCCATCTGGATAGAGTGACCACGAGATAAATGTGAATTACTATATGCAACTTGGTTCTTTGAAGCCTGCCAATGGTGATGGATTCTGATATTTTGCCTACGTAGCAGGATATATGACATACTCCTTGTTCAGTCATATCCTTAACTCTAAAAAGGGGTTGAGCTAAAACAGTTTACTCCACAGGGATCTGATATTGGGCTACCAACATAAAAAGGCTGAGCAACCCTGATATATTAGTTGTAGTATACATACATAAAACTTTTTGGACTTTGGACGAATTCCTTCGAAAAGACAAACACCTGTGTAACGACACCATCAAGGGAAAGGAGAGAACCATCCTATCTCGGACTATACTGCTGAGTAGAGATGATATCTCTTTTTTAACCAAAGATATCCATACCTACCTATCTCACTGGTTAAAAATAAATGTGTAAGCTCGTGCTGGATTGAAGTAGCTCCTTGCAGTGCACAGGTGTAATAACACTACCCAAGTCTGGAGACCCACTTGAACCGAAAAATAAGCGGCCTATCACCCTGTTGAATGTGGGCTACAAGATCCTGGCAAAAGCCGTTTGTAACCGGCCGGGTTCTGTCATACCTCATGCCCGATTTTGGGGTCCCAGCCCGACATGTGCGGTGAGGGATCACATTACTCAGCAGAATCTTTGGTTGATGAGAGTTGAATATGTGATCGACCGTGGTCTGCCGTATTTAGGCTTGTCTCCTTAGGTCAGGAGAGGGCCTTCGACATGGTTTATCACGGTTTCCTCTTTGATCATGGTTTCCCCTTCGAAGATCTGAAGAAGTTAAACCCAATACTGCTTAGATAAATTTGTTATTTTTATGTAATAATGTAGAAAGTCATGTTGTAGAATAATCTTGTGTCGAACCCCTTCGCCGTTAACGGAACCCTTGTGCGAGCCTTTCAGGTAGATTCTTCGTTTAAAGCCGCGCCGCGTTCCACGTCCCTGGTTGCCTGGTGGAACTGAAGTTAATTGCGTTCAGTACGCTGATGACGTTACTTGCGTAGTTTTAGACATACACTCCTTCAAGTCCCTCCCTGGCACACTGTTAACATTCCAGAAAACAACTGGTGCCAGAGGCAACCTTACAAGAACAAAGGGGCGTCGTCTAAGTAAGCGATGTTAAAAAACTTGCCCTACACATGCTGCCTCACAGGTTGATGATGCCATTAAAATCAATGACATATAGATTCAGGTATAGTGCCCACGAGCAACTTACCTGAAATGAGAAAGTCTACGTGGTGGAAGCTAAGTTGACAGAATTCCAATCTCGTTCCATTACTTTGTTGGAAAGATTAGAGTGATCAATTGGTTCGTGGTACCTTCGCAACGTCCTGGACGTTCCAAATCGAGTCCCGGTGCGACTGGAGAGGGCAGTGTTTGGTTTCCTTGTGGTTAGGTAAAGAAGAGCTAGTTAAAAGGAGAATGGTGTATCAGGACCCCAAGGTTGTTTGGTGACTTGGGCCTCGTGTACCTTCCGTTAAAATTCCATTTTCTCCCGACCAGGTTTGGTTTTAGTGCCGTTGCCGTCAAACTACCATTCACATACTTTGCTCGCTACGGAGGGAAGGAGCTGGGGTGGGGACTTATCTTGTCGTTGGTTCTTCCCGTCTCTGTTTAGCAATCATATACTCCACACCTGGAGGATGACGAGAGCGTACTGCTACATTAGAGACACGCCCCGTGTTATGTCAAGGGTGGGTGACGTTTCGTCGCAACGCCATTGTAACGAATCTCAAGTGTTTTCCAGTGGAGTCTTGGGATGGCGTATGCCCTCCCACTGGGCGAATAAAATGCCATAGTGTTTCCACATTTTTTGGCAGTGCGACTTTGCCTCCCTCCTCTGGGAGGGGTTTCAAGTCCTGGATGACCGTCTTACTGGTGCGAAAACGTGGACTGTGGGCCAGTACTGTGTTCTGTGTGGCCTTTCGCCCTAACCTACCTCTCCTTTAAGCTGGTTTTGTGAAGAAACGGATGTGATGTACCGTTAAGCAGGGTCGTGAGAGAGTTAAACGTGGTTCCAACCCGTAGTAAAAGCCGAAATCAAGGTGAAGGTATAGAGGCTGATTTCGTCCGCTTGTCTAGGAAGTCGTTTAGCACGCAAAAGGGGCCTCTTGCTTGGTCTCCACGCGGGTTGGTCGAGTAAGGGTTCACCTGTAAGTTAGTCAAATTTGTAAATAGGCCTATGCAAATATTGTGTGTTTTGTAATATGGGAAAAATTTGTGCATATTGTTATGTTTGTTGCGTAATAAAGAAGAAAAAAACCATGTCGTGTATTACTGTGTGATATATAATTAGGTTTACCTTGTGTACGTAATTCGGTCTGTGTTTTGTTCCGATTTTTTGCTTCGCCCATATCTGCTTCCAAGCACCTAACATCCGTAAGGTCAACTATGCATCCGGTAGGAGACGAGTTTACCAATAGGCTATTTCAATACAAGGAGGACGGAATTTATGCCTTAACCAAGGTCGAGGCTACAGATGACCTACAGGGGTGGGATCTTGGAGTCCCCGTTAGTGTCCATGGTGGAGTTTAAGGTGACTCCAGGGAGATCCAGAAGGAGAGACTCAAAAACTCCTTGACTGAACATTTTTAATCTTTTTGATGGAGTTCACTGCTGTGGAGTTCCTAGAATATTACGCACCTGGTAGGGTACTTCCTTTGTGACAACGTATAGAGAGGATAACGTTTTGAAGATGGTGTGGAAGGGAGGGGTGTAATCTTAGGTTATGTAAGGTTTATTGGAAGCAAAATGGTGTCATCTTTTCACCTGGATTTTGTAGCAAACTACATAAGTTTACATAATCATGAAAAACTACTAAATTCACACGATCCGACATATAACGAAACTACCCGAACATCACGCTAGAACATGTGATCTAAGTCGTAATGTAAATGCTTACGACATTAGCATTTGTTTACCCTTGCCCTTTTCTCTTTTCCTTCTTAATTTTCTTTACCCTTTTCCCTCCTTTTCGTTGTTGTTTTTCTTTTTCACTTCTTCATTTTTCTAGGGGTGGGAGGATCACTATCGCATCCAGGATAAGTATCTACAACGGCTCTTCTGGGCTTCGGTTTGACCGATTACGTGCAAGACGCGCGGTATATTTTGTAAAGAGTATCATTACTACATGGCAATCCGTACATAGTAGAAACTCAAAAATTTTGGTAAGAAGGTTCTGTCCTGCATTCATGTGTGTAGACTTGGCATAGTCTAATCGGTGAATTGATTGCACCTTGATCGCTGTCCCATGAAATGTCTTCCACAATTAGCTCCAAAGCTCAAATCTATGACGGTCATGTGATTTTAGTCAGGCGCGGATGTGACTGGGCTTTGAAGCCCCTTTCTTGTAGTAAAAAAAAATGGAAAGAGGAGAAAGAAGATAAAAGAAACGAGAAGCAAACAGAAGAGTTAAAAACAACAGTTTTTTTCAAAAGCCTGTTCAAACTTTATCTTTATGTCATGTTTGGCTAATCCTTGCAGCTGAATTTATCTTTACGAAAAATGACGACGAGACGGAGCTCTACAATATACGATGTAAGAAAACAGCTGAATGACTTACCAATGGTGCTTTTCTACAGATCTAGCGTACTATTTTTGAGGTACCTCAGAATTCCCCCTGAATATCACCAGGTGCCCTTAGAATAACCTGTGCCCGCCTATTAACATAAAACTTTCATAACCTACAATATAAAACGATATAAAATCTCGGAAGCAGCGTAAAAGGAGTCGATTTTCTGCGTTCTGAATAACTAATATTGTGAGACCTTTGCCTCTACACCCCACCCGGGCTTCGCCAGGGGCCTAACGAGGGCCCCTGGAACACACACTTGCAAACTCGCTCTTCGCGCACGTAGTGCACTTGCGATAACTCATATGCCTCAACCCCGACAAATGCGTGTACCTCCAACAAAGAGGACTCAAGTACAAGTTCACACATTATCCAATAGATCGCATGCACATATGGAAGGACTATTTGTGGCCCTAATGAATGCCATGCAAGTGCGATCAATTGGATAGCGATAACATTGTGACGGGAGTACCGTACACTTTTTCAAGCTTACGTACACTGATAGACACTGCTGAGTCTAGTCAGTATGTAAAACAACATAAAGAGGCGTACATAGCGCTGAGGGTAAATACACTTTTACAAGTGTAAGTTGAAAAAGATAAGGTCTTGTAACAAGGATTTGAACTTTGAACAGGAAAGGATATCATTTTCATTTTGTAAATGCAATTATTATACTAATTAACGTAAGTAACAGGAAAGTGTCATATTGTCGACTACCAAATCCTTTATCTGTTACTGAACATTGAGTATTCACTGTTAACGCACATGATTGACACTACAGTCGCCACGCATTAATGTTTCATGTCACGTCAGCACGTTTTCGATCGTCATGTTGCTTATCATATTTCATGTGCAAGAGGTCTCAGCGGATGGAGGAGTATTGTTTGTGAAGAGGGGCAAATGATGTGAAGGCAAGACGCATCCCACTGTATTAA
Source organism: Holothuria glaberrima (assembly GCA_009936505.3). NCBI lineage: Eukaryota > Metazoa > Echinodermata > Holothuroidea > Aspidochirotida > Holothuriidae > Holothuria > Holothuria glaberrima. The sequence continues at coordinate 8,585 of WURT03522353.1, read as the reverse complement.
TCCATATAAATAGTGATCGATTTGCCCAGTAGAAGATACATGACATTCGTTAGAGGAAAGGAATGCTGTCGTCCGTAAAACTACTATAACCTTTTATCATACGTTACATTATGATGAATGGAGACCATGGTTTTGCAAACGGGAGTGGGTTTACCTCTCTGACGTGCCCCTATGCATGGCTAGCTGCTTGTGGGTCTTATTGAGGCAGGTAAGCGCGTTGTATACAAGAGTACCTAAAATTCTGATATATGATTCTCAGTAAAAAATCTAACACTTCAAATTCGGATGTGTGTGTGTTTTTAATTTAGACAATTATTTCAGCCAGACAA
>WURT03522243.1:0-21446 GCA_009936505.3 Holothuria glaberrima | reverse complement strand
TTTGTCAAATTTGGAGTCTCGACGGTTTATTCACCAATAATAGTTCGCCAAATGCGATTTATTCCTTAAATAACAACTCCTTGATATGATAAATCAATCTTAGCGACGCTCCACAGATCTAATGCTTCTGGACAGTATTTTCCGTTACAGAACCAGAGCCCGGGAGCTGGCAGCTCACTGATAGAACCAGGACGCTCCCGTGGGGGAACCAATTTCAGGGGTCAGTGAACACGTTTACGTGACCGCGAGGCAAAGGGAGCTTAGATACGTTGGGCGCAATTTAAGGAACATTCTTTTTTACAACCACAAGACAGCCTGAGAAAGTGCCATTTACGCTATCAAAGTCAAAGAAATCCCTAAGGTACGTTCACACCCAAAACAAAATCTGTTGCTTTTTGCGGGGCGGTAGTCGCAAAGCAAATCCTTTTAGTGTATGTATTTCTGAATCGTTCACACATCGTCCCACAAAAATCTCCAGCCCTCCAGATCCCACCCCCCAAAAAACCTAGCTTCGCCACTGGGTGCTGGGATTTTCATTGTTGTACAGTGCAGACTGAGAGCATGCCAAAAGAAGGAGGTTGGAGAGTTTAATGTTTACTCATCAAAACTGAGAGAAAAATAAGAATTTGTATGGCAAAGTAACTTCTAATTAGGGACGCAATGGTTTTTAGGTATTTACATAAAAAGTGAAATAGCAAAACGAATTTTAAATTCTGATGTTTTATTTGATTATAGGCTTCTGTAAAGTACAATCTCTACCCGTACACTGTATGATATGTTATGTGTTTTGCAGGCCTTTTTGGAGCGAAAATCGAATCATTTTATTATGATAACTTTTTGGGAGATAACTTTGCCAAATCATTCTTTGATGTTGCTTCGAGTACTTTCCATAATTTTCACAAAAACAAAAATCTTGCAAATACAGTACCAGCACTAGGACCTTCGGGGTAAACTCTATAATATCTTTGCTAAAAAGCCGTAAGTATATCCCTCCAATATCATGCATCTAGGATTTGTTATGAAAGGAAGAAGATTCAGGACGAAATGGGTCACACCCTAAAATTTCTATTCTAGGCCCTCGTAATTCAATGACGTTGATGTGTCTGGGTCCAGAGGCAAGTACGGGAACCAGGGGTAAAAACAGCGGCGTTTGCAGGATGTCGTAGGTGGGGGTAAAACCTGTGATTCTCCTGACTGACATGGGGGAGTTTCACAAGTGCACCGAATGTGCACCACGAGCGCCGAGCTCAAAGCACGAATCTGCACGCATGATGTCCAGGGGCCCTCGCTAGGGCGTCTGGCGGGGTCGATGGGCAGAGCCCGGCTGGGGGTCCAGGGGACAAAGCCCCTGCAATATAAGGTAATAAGATCGCCGTAAATTGGTTCTATAGAGGCTTATTGATCAGGTTTTTTTCGTTTCAGATTTTGTGAAATTGGATGTCAATGGTGATACTGATACTTCAGGTTACTCAGAAGCCAGCTGATGAACTTTCGAAACATACCCATGAAATGAACAAGTCTAGATAATTATATTTTGTCCAATTTAAGGGATGTTTTTCTCGTCGTAGGTGAATATAATAGGTAGGGTAATTTACACGTGTGTTACTTTCAACACGCTATACGCCAGAAGGGCTATTTCAGGTGCATTAACCTAATTAATTACACAAGGTAAACACATGGTGTGGGGGTAAGGCGACGTAGGGTTCAATGACTGCACGAGGCGCGAAAGTTTACAGTACTTGTTTCACCCTTAAACCTACATAGTTTTACTATGAAATGTTACAGCTGGTTAAATAGACTAGCGCGAAGCGCAAAGTCAAGTTGATGATAGCAGGCCCACCCACACCATGGGCCAGATATTGATAGCCTCCTGTCTGATTATTTACTGACGGATGATCGGAAGAGCTCGATCCTTTGGTAAACGACCAAATAATGCCAAAAAATACTCTCATAATTTCATTCTGTAGGCTAATTACAAGTTTTGGGTGCTCAGTGTGTCTCTTCAATATTTTCCTCTTTCCCTTACCCTTAAATCCCCGACTAAGTGATTCCCCCTCCGACTGACTTCGGAGGTGGGGGCTGTTCCCCCTCCCCCTTTAAATACGCTACTGGGTAGATGCTTGGAGAAGCTCTGGGGTATTCACAAAATTGCAAGCATCAGAAATTAAGTATTTCAGTATGTTAAAATTGTATTGGAGAGTTAAATAGGCCAATGCACCCCCTCACACACACATACACACACACAAAGAAAATGACATTTTTTTTCTTACAAATGCCTTTGGATTTTTTATGATGCTGGAGCTTTTTGGACGAATGAATGAATTGGGGTTATTGCATTTAACGTTAATTTAACAATTGGACTCAAAGCTGTCTAATGAGAAGAAAGGCGTATACAACTACCATTACCTTACTACTATCGGAGAGTGCATTTTAAAGACTGCTGAATGTGTTATCTCATATTTCATTACAAATGGTATCCATGTCGTCTCTTTTCCTTCCCATTTCTCTAAACAGTCGTTGATTTGTGAATTACGTTTGCCAGAACATAGTCTACATTCCCTTTTTAACTATTAATACATTTTCGGCCCGTGTATGTACAAATGGAACCAACAAGTGTCCCGCATCATCGTCGACGTCGGCTATTTTTTAAGTGGCTTTCACAAGCCTGAAGCGGAAACCGTAGCGCTTTCCTATAGCTGTGTGAACCCTCTACCATGCTGGAAACGCAGTATTTCTCGCCCCGGGAACCGCACAGTTTATGGTGTGAACGCACCTAAAACAGTTTTCTCGACGTAAAGGGATACAGCAGGCGCCCAACCTTACTTTGAAACAAGAGAAATATTTCGAATCTCTCAATTCCTCAATTATTACTTTTTATGATGTTTCAGAACAAAATCAATACACACCGTATGTTTGAGGAAAACAATTTAGCCATTCTGTATAATTTGTTTGAACAATAAGTAACAAAAATGTTATTTGATTAAAAAGAGCCATACATGAATAAGAATACAAGGGTATATTAATCAGACGTTCAGCCAGGATTTTTTCAAGGGTGCATGGCGGACTGAATAGGGTTGAAATGACAAAACGGCGCCAAGGGGTCTGTCTGTAAGAGCGCGAAGTGCAACCCCTTAAGGTGTGGGTCCAGGGGAGAAGCTCCGGAAACTCTGGGGAGTTTACGAATAATGAGCATTAGAATGATGAATTAAACCTTCAAATGACAGTGGATGTATACTTAATAGACCATAGGTCTGAAAATCACAATTTGACACTTTTCCAATTATGCCCTTACACTTCTTTAGCCTTATTCTGACTAAGTACTGGTCGGTATGGATGATGCAAAGGGCTTGACGATGTTGGGGAAGATGGATGATAGTAAGGGTTTCCTGGCTCTTTGGGACAATACTCTCGGCCAAGCTGTCCTACTGGAGGTGATAATGGAAACCTTACACTTACTATGGGTGCGCGCGAAGCGCGCAGGAAATTCATATCTTTGAGACAATTTGGGGACAATAGGTAATAGAAGAAACTGCTGCAGCAGGTTGCACCCTTCATCTCCGCCACCACTACGCACCTGACACTAATTCATCTTGGAATGACTGCATTTGCCCTTTGACACCAAACATGGAAAGGTCCAGTGCCAGTATTCGAATTCGAAAAGGGAATCTAACTTGAACTTGGCGCAAAATGAGCCAAATGCTTTAAGTTGACCCCTGCATGACCCTCAATGCCCCGTCCTTTTACACGATTTACGGTAACATACCTTGTAAAAGCGGGATGTGTGAAAACATGATTGCAGTCGGGAGAAACTTTTCATCAGTTTCAAAGCTCCCCAAACTGTGGAGGCTCCACGTATGACAGCGGTGGGGAGGAACACAGGTATGTATTTCGCCCTGTCAGCCTGTAAAATCTATTTCCCCACTAACTCAACATTGAAACTTATACAAGCCGACATGCTAGTGACCCTATTCTTCTCCCATCCTAATCCCAATTTTTTCGTTTCAGATTTTGTGAAATTCGATGTCAATGACGGAAGTTCAGGTTACCATACTCAGAAGCCAGCTAATGAACTTCCAAAACATACCCATGAAATGAACAAGTCTTGATATTTTGATTTTATCCGATTTAAGAGATGTTTTTCTCGTCATAGGTGAATATAATAGTTAGGGCAATTTACACGTGTGTTACTTTCAACACGATAAACGTCAGAAGGGCTATTTCAGGTGCATTAACCTAATTAATTACACAAGGTAAACACATGGTTTGGGGGTAAGACGGAGTTTGGGTTCAAAGACTGCACGGGGCGTTGACGCATGAGGAGGAGTACATTATTTCCGCCGGTGGAGAAGAAGGTAGTACTATAAATTAATCTCGTTGTACATCGGCAGTGGAGTGTGCAGGATTTCATACTTGTTCCATCCTTAAACCTACATAGTTTTACTATGAAATGTTACAGCTGGTTAAAGAGACGAGCGCGAGGCGCGAAGGAAAGTTAATAGTAGGTCCTACCTGCACCAAGGGCCGGATATTAATAGCCTTCTGTCTGATTATTTACTGACGGTCGATCGGGAGAGCTCGATCCTTTGGTAAACGACCAAATTATAAAAAAAACCTCTCATAAGCTCATTCTGTAGCTTATTCTAAGTTTTACTAGGCTCAGCGTTTCTCTTCAATCTTTTCCTCTTTCCCTAACCCTTAAATACCCCGACTAAGTGATTTTCCCCGACTGAATTCGGAGTGGGGTGGGGGCTGTGCCCCGGCCCCCTTTAAACACGCTACTGATGTGATCAGGGGAGCTACTATTTTTCAAAAAAGCGGCCCTCCCGTCCTCCTCCGGATATGATAAATCAAACTTAGCGACGTTCCACAGGTCTGATGCTTCTTGGACAGTATTTTCCATTACAGCATCAGCGCCCGGGAGCCAGCAGCTCACTGATAGAACCAGGGCGCTCCCGAAGAAAGTGAACAATTTTACATTGTACAAGTTTACGTGACCGCGAGGCAAAGGGACCCTGGATACGTTGTGCGCAATTTTGTTTATTTTTTTATATTTCAGAACAGAATCATTAAATACTGCATGTTTAAGGAAATCAATTCAGCCATCCTGTATTAGTTACATAAAATATCGTCACTTGATAAAAAGTGTTATACATGAACAAGAATACAAGGGTATACTAATCAGACGTTCAGCCAGGATTTGTTCAAGGGGGCGGGGACTGAATCGGGTTGAAATGACAAAACGGCGCTACAGGCGCTGTTAGAGCGTGGCGTGGGGTCCAGGGCCGACTTAAAGGCCCTGCTGGGGTCCAAGGAACCGCATCAGGCAGGGTCACATGGGGAGAAGCTCCGGGAGCTCTGGGGAGTTAACGAAATTTTGGGCATCATGGAAAATCTTATACCTAGGATGGGTGTGCTCGAAGCGCACAGAAATTTGCAACTTTGGGACAATTTTGTAATGTTTCACTTCATCTCAAAAAATAGAATTTCCTGCCTACACACCAAAGCAGAAATAAAGGTAATAAAAAAAATAAAAATAAAAAAAATAAAAATAAAAATTAAAAAAATGTTGGGGGAGGTCGCAGCCTTTGTCCCTGCCTCGCTACGCGCCAGATACTAATTCAACTTAGAATGACTGCATTATCCCTTTAACACGCAACACGGTAGGGGCCAGTGTCAGTATTCGAATTCCAAAATGGAATCTAACTTCAATTTGACCCAAAATGAGCCAGGGGTACTCCAAATGCTTTAAGGTGACCCGTGAATAACCCTCAATGCTCCCATCTTTTTTCACAATTTACGGTAACATACTTTGTAAAAGAGAGTTGTGTGAAACATAATTACAGTCGGGAAAAACTTAGTCATCGGCTTCAACGATCCCCAAACCGCGACGGCTCTGCAAGATGGCAGGGGTGGGGTGTAACACAGGTACGTATTTCACCCTATGGAATCTCTTTCACCACTAACCCATCATTGAAACTTATGCAAGCTGACATGCTAGTGACCACATTCTTCTCCCATCCCCATATCCAATATTAAACCTTAGTGCTGTCCCTTAGCCAGAATGTAAACATTCTTATCACTAACTTTACACACTGGGTGCGTAAATGTCCACGTTGTACATGTCAACCTAATACCCTCCCCAACCCAACCCTTCCTCCAAACCCTGGATCCGCCCTCGATGTCCGCCCATTATCCATCACGCATTATCCCCATATCACCATGGAAGTACTCCCTCGGAGGAAGTACTCCCTCGGAGGAAGTACTCCCTCGGAGGTAGTACTCCCTCGGAGGTAGTACTCCCTCGGAGGCAGTACTCCCTCGGAGGGAGTACTCCCATGACTGTTTCGCTTGCAAAGATCTCCAAGCAGTACCAGGTTCCGTTTTTCTAATATGTACTACAAAACAATCAACAGAAACAGGAAGAAGCTTGTACGGCCCGATTTCCTCATCCCTGACGGCAAACTTTTCCCAGTTAAGTCTTGTTCTCTTCCCTCTTCCAATTCAAAACGTAACCTTCTTTAACGATTTTCACATAACGGGACAAAAACTCTGTTTTAAAAGCCAGATTATGCGAAGTACATTCAGTCCTATATGCCACTCATTGACCAGTCAGAGTGGGTTATATTCGAAGGAAATAATTTGAACCTACACTTGTTTTTGTTAATCAAAGTGCTGTTCACCAAATGTCAATTCCTCTTGCCTAAACTTAAAAATGAATTTGGTGTGAAGCGCATTTGCCTTGAATAGTTCATCCCTTATAATTGCACCGATGCTTAGCGGAAGTCATTTTGCCACTTGACCATGAGCCTGAGTGACTACGGGGCCTATTACTATACTGTCTGTAAGCGGTTTGCTTCGGTTAGTATGAAATTGTGTGTATCAAAGAGGTTTAAAAGGTACTGGCAGACTCAAGCGGTGAATTAAATAGCTTTTGTAAAAATGAAATCTGATGAGAAGTTGACGGCGTTGACATAGAAACAAAGTAGTCAACAAAAATTGATTCGCTATTTTGTTGTAATGCCCAAGACCAGAAAACCGCCTTGTCCATTTTCGGTTAATGATAAGAACTCTTCAAAACTTAAAAACATAAGTTACGGCAGAGCTATGTAATGATCAAGCTCCCCTCGTCATTTCTTTTAAGATAAAAGCTGTAGGGTCGTCCAGCCTTTGGCGAGGAAAAGACCTTGCCACAACGGTTCGGACTTCTGAAAGGTTAACTTTACGATACGCCCAGGTTCCTGTAATGCCGAGAGCTCTAGACTTTCCAGAGTACTCGAAGAGTTCGTACATCCATGCAGTCAGGCCTGTAGCTAGACAAGGTACTGAAGAGGGCGAAATGGCTTCGGGGGGGGGGGGCGGAAAATTATTCAAGGGGAGTCAAATGTGTAAAAATGTATTAAGTCAATGGCAACTTGAAACTTTCTGGGGGAGAGTTTTCAAGGGTGCTTGGCTCCCTTGGCTATGGGCCTGCATCCAGTTCGTTTATAAGTTGTTGTCTCTCGACCGCCGACTTATTTATCTGTCTGTTTTCTGTTCTGTGACTTGTCTCTACGAGTAAACATACCTCTATGGAGGTGGTGGTTGGGGGTATGCGTTTTGTGCAGTTGCCATATCACCGTTCTTGCAGTAAGAAACCACATTATGAAATTTATTCCTTGAAACGCACTCAAGTGGGTCCGATAAGTTCAAAAACTACATTTAAGTCAAAGGGATTTTCAACTTCTAGGCTGCGAATATGTAAGTAGAATAGCGTGTCTCCGGACCTCGTGCAGTCAATTGTAAGGTCCTGCGTTCACGTCATTTTAATTAAAGGTATGCCCACCGCTGAGGCGTTTTCTCATCAGCCCCCACCGTAGCCCCCAACCACCACCACCAACACTCCCACCTTGGCTAAAAGTTAAATATGGCATATTCATTGGTACATTCATAAAACTAGAGCAGCAATGCTGCTGTGTCTCAATACGGTCAATAACATTTAACAATAACACAAAGTACACCTATGATGATACATCATCCGCTGAACACTATGACCAACTTCGAGATGATTCCGACACAACCCCTATTAGTTAAAGGCTTTTGCATGATGTCACTGTTTGGCATCTCTTTGCTCCCAAATGACTTTTGAAGTAGGCCAAAGGTCATTTGCTCCCAAATGACCTTTTACTTCAAAATTACAACATTGATGACCCATCATCTGCTAAAAAAAAAACACAGCCCAAATTTGATAAAATTAGGACATAAGCCCTCGGAGTTGAAGGCTTTTGCGGATTCCACTGTTCGACCTCTCTATGACCCCAAATGACCTTTGATCTACTTCATAAGTACCGCTTTGATAACCATCAGCTACTGAACACTCAGCTACTGAACACTCTGGCCAACTTTAATAAGATTTGAATACAGCCCATAGGAGTTGGGGGTTTTGCGATTTTTCACTGTTTGATCTCTTTATGACCCCAAATGACCTTTGACCTTTTTCAAAAATACAACTTTCATGACTTGTCATCAACTGAACACTGGCCAACTTGAAAAAATTTGGATGCAACCCTGGGATTTGGAGGCTCTTGAGTGATTTCACTGTTTGACCACTCTGTGACCCCATAGGACATTTGACTTTCAGAATACAAATTCGATGACCCATCATCTACTGTACACTCTGGCCAAATGTAATGAAATTTGCACATAAAACCTAACAAATGAAGGCTATTACGTGGCTTCACTGCTTGACCTTTCTATGACCCAAAATAACCCTTGACCTATTTCAAAATTGTAACTTTGATATACCCATTTATCTACTGAACACTTCCCAAATTTAATAAAATTCGAACATAAGCTCTATGAATTGAAAGCCGTTTGGGTGATTACACTGTTTGACCTCTCTTTAAATCCCAAGTGAACTTTGAACTGCTTCAAAAACACGACTTAGATGACCCATTATCTACTGAACACCCCTGCCAAACTTGAGAAGATTTGTACATATGCCCTAGAAGTTGACGACTTTTGCGTGACTTCACTCTTTTGCCGGAATGCTCTGAAATGCCATTTTTTGGGAATAATGGCGTGTAGATGAGATTTTATGTCCAGAGTTGTGTTCGAAGAGGTGTTGGATGTTCCGTCTTACAAACAACGTGATCAGTATTAACTATGGCATATTCACGGGTAGGCTGCATTCATTAACTCAATCATGGGAAACTCAGTCCCTGCTTTACAATTTTAATCCACATTTCTAACAAGAAGTGCAATTCTGGATGTACGCCCTCTAAAATGTACTCGATCAAACTGCCACACTTTGGTCACACAGATTCACATTAACAGAATAATGAGAACAGAATACCGCAACCTGCACAGAAACTTATACCCCCTCCCCTTAGAGCCTTCCATCTCCCCTTATACGGGCTCGTAGCAAGGGCCAAGGGGGCGAAGCCCCAGTTGAAATTTTTTCGGCCCCTAGAGTTTTCAAGTTGCCATTTATTTAATACAGTTTTACACATTTGGTCCCCTGAAAATTTGTTTTGCCTCCTAGAAGCCATTTCTCTCCCCTTCTGTACCTTGTTTGGCTACGGACCTGCCTTCATACCCTCACAAAGGACGACATTCAAAACGGCGCTGCGGCCTGGTGGGAGGTAATGTGTCAGGGAAGAGTAGTGTAGATATTTTGAGTAACACTTCATAAAGGTTGGGAAACATCGATGTACCGTTGAAGGCACATGCACATTGCACAGTGCAAAGTGACGAGCCTGTAATGACGCACGCATTTTTATGTAAGAGTTACGCGCCATTGCGTCAAAGGTTCATTAACTTCGGTGTATTCCTAACCGAAAGCCGTGGCAACATGTTCAGTCCTTCAAAGGACAGTATCTCTAAACTATGAACACGAGAAGAAAATAGTTCATGCAGACTGTGGATAACTTTTTTTGGTTTTTCAAGGGAAAGGGAAGCTCACGTCTGTAGGGAATTACCAGTCTCAAGCAATAGCGAAGCGAGGTAGTGGTGGATGGCAATTCTTTTGGGGTATATCCCTTTTGGTCCAACCCAATGAAAAAAACAAGTTTTTCTTTATACAGTGGCTCTCTGGCCGGAAGGCTAGTGCGCTACTGCTTCTCCAACTTAACCCCCTACAGGAGCGGTCGTAAAGACGTTGTTGGAGGGGGCTAATGTTGTGACACCATGTGGAGTGCCACCACTTATTGACACTAAGCGTATACCACGAAAATTTCGCCCGAACTGCCTCCCAGATTGCCGAAAATAGCACTTCTCATGTCTTGCAAATTGCATTTAAACATATATGTACAGCCGGCATACAAGCACCTTGACCCCAAACAAGAGCTCACAATATTTACTCCGATAGTTATGCACATGACTTCACATAAGGATATTACTAGTCTAGATGGTGCAGCCAGCTATGCAGGCTATTAATAATCTTGGGGTACTTTGGCCTAGAGTCTAGAAACCTTGAACAATTCATCATTTTGAAGACTGAATGAAGACTGGGAAATGAGTAACCTGGGCATGCAGAGGCTCCCCCTTGTTTCGTGCAACACCTTGTGCAGCAGAGGCTGTTTCCCTCAATCTTCACAGGTTTTATATACATGCAAAAGTTTATACCCACCTGCGGCGTAGCAAGCCCCCAGGGGCCAATGGACAAGAGACAACGATGGGCCCCGAGAACCTATAGTATTATAAATCCATGTCTCTAAAACTCCTCCAATGGGGAGGTACGGGGTAAGAGTGAGACCTAGCACGCACCGGGTTCAATCCCGTATCCTATTCTTTCCTGTTATTTAAAAAGCAATTCTGCAATTGTTGATAGTTTTGTGGTTCATTTGGGGTATGTACTGGATGGTTAGACGATAGGTAGAGTTTCGTTTTTTGAGATATTTTTTCTGCGAGTTTGGTTGAGGGACCCTGAACCCTCGGGGCCCCTGGACAATGTCCACCCAGTCACCCGCTTGCTACGCCAGTAGTACCCACCCTCGTATTTTTTAAATAAGATATTGACCAGCTACGCAGGACAACGATACAATGGCCGTCCTATAGTAGTGTGTTGTTTTATGTGCTGTATGTTACTTTTATGAAACGGATTGTTTAACAGAGTAACCTAAATCATTTAGTGGTGTTAACTACTGAACAGGCAATAATTTTTCCGCAGGAAATAGGCCGCTACCATTTAAGTTCTTTTAATTCGTCAACAGCTTTAATTCACTAATCGCTCTAAGAACAACCCAAAAGGGGGGAATTCCACTTGTGAAATATTTTATCAGCTTGTTCAGTAGTTCCAAGGCCTGTTTCACAACTTTCGTATAAAAGTAGGCCTAGGTATCCAAAACGAAGCAAATTTCTTTTCGCTGTTTGTAAATATTCCTAGTATAACACAGTGACTATTTCTTCCACGGAAGTGATGACGTGTTTCTTCTTTAAATACGAAATTCATGCGAAAGTCATATCTAAAAATATCTGTCAGTAAGACGGCTCCAAATTACAGGTTTCAGGCGAACGATTCTTTAATAGTGTACATATATATGTGAAGAAGGTTGTAAATCTACACGCTGGCTCACAATAATACTTTTATAAAGAATTTTATCGCTAAATTCGTCCCATTTAAAAGCATGCTAATATTAGTCTAATTGCCAAGGCACAGCGGATTAATTGCAATCAATTTAAAATTCAAGTAGGATATATGCTTCTTATATGACCAGGCAGCCGAATCAAACGTAAAATACGATCATAAAGATGAAGAAACATGGAGGAATTACGTATCTACATACATCAGTACGTATATGACTGTAAAAGCCACCACACCGAGCCCAAACTGATTACATCAGCAATATTTATGCCCGGCCATATGAAATCAGTGATATTTATCCTCATAGAGCGAAATCGCACATCAAGAGCCAATTAGAGCGAGACATGAAATCCCGCAAACGATACTGAAATGGCCAATTAAAATGCTATTAAAATAAAAGCAGTTGATACATAATTCATTCGACGGTAATTCCGAGTGACTGCGCATCTGAAGAGCATTTCTGTTGCCGATGAAATGTACTACAGAAACTTTCAAGTTTTTACAGTTTGTTCGTGCCGTTGTCAATGGCTCTTTATGATTTTGCATGTCTGCCAATCGGTAAACTTTGTGGTGCGCACGTCCGATTCTGGGAAATGATGTTGCCGAGGGTAGCTGATGCGTAAATACAATTATTGAATGTTTATCATTCACTATCATGGACGAATTGGTTTGAATGAAAGATTGAAATCTCAGATATCTGAAGGAAAACGGAAGATCGCATGAGTGCATTAATGGGAAAGTGCTGTTCCGTACTCAATGTCGGGACAATGCAATAATAACATGCACGAAAATAAGACGAAAACGCTATATATAAATGACATCAATTTTATACAGCGCCATTAAGTCAAAGGGCAGACACAAACGAAAAGGGGGAAGATAACGAGTGCTGACAAGAGGTTCTCTGAATGCGCCCCTAGTCAGGATTATGCGGTAAAATTCAACATATGTTAACCCATACGGGAAGAATACGGGGTGCCCGTCAGATCCAAACACTACACCTGACGCTGCACAGGAGGAGCTCCTCCTGCCAAGGTTTACAAGTCTAATTTGAAAAAAAAAACTTGCACCTAGCACCATAACCGTCCTTTGAACATATTTCGATAAAGGGACTAGACAAACATAAGCTCGCTTCGCGCACTCTGGCTCGAGTGCCTCATAACAATGAATGCCATAATTTTACTGTATATTTGTGATGAGCGTATTATTCACCGAAGAAAGTTCCGTCTCCCGTTTTTGAACATATCTCCTATTTCAGGACGTGGACGTTTCAAAATATTTCTACGACTCTTTTACTGGCAGATCAGAGAAGCTCAAACTTAATTTGCAGCCCCCTTTTAAGACGATGTAGGGACAAAAAGAATCGTTCACATAAGATTGTGTAAAGAATACACTACTCAAACGACCCCATTATATATTTACGAACAAGATTCTGTACACTCCATTAATTCAACTTCCTTCGTGATGTAAGTAGGACCTCGTGTTATAGCAATATACTGTAATCGAATATGGTTATTTGGCCCACTTTCAATTAAATCGTGTCGGCGGCGGTGTGGGCTTTCATACAAAAGGCGTACCGAGTTTCGGATAACATCCGACATATTGCGAATGCTGCTACTTTTAATATGGGAAAGGGACACTTTCACCCTAAAATAGAAAATAATTTGCCCGAATGGGGGTGCAGTTCCCGCCTCGTAGCTATGATATCCGGTATACCGAAAAAACAGTATGAGCAGGCTACTATTTATCATCGCCGTTGCAAATTACCGGTAAGTTAGAGGGGCGAATCCAGGTTTTACTGTATGGGGGTGACAATGGCTTGTGGATGAGCGATGGCCGTCCAGGGGGAGGGGTCAAAGGGGAGGGGAACATGTGAGTCTCAGGATGGGGTCTATATGGAAAATAGTACTATCATTTTCCATTTTTCCAGCATGTTTATGTACTAGAAATGGCAATTTTTCTTTGTGGAGAAAACTATAAGAGAAAATGCATAGGCCTATTTTCAACCTTTATCATTCATGTCATGCCCCTTTGATTGGAATGGTAAAATTTGCAAGAATGTTGATTCTTGGACGATTAGTAATAGCCGTCTTAAGGGAAAGGTGTAAAGGTAAGGTGTGTCCCTCTCTATGTTAAAAATATTAATCCCAGGACGTGGCTTAGATCAGTGGCGCCGCAAGGGTCTGGAACTGGGGGACCACAGATGAAGCGAATGCCACATCGGTCCCCAAGTCTGTGCAAAATGTACTTTATTAAGCGCCCGTGACTGTTTACAGCAATGGAGGATCCTTTCTTTGCCACTACATAAAAGTGCCGTCCTGGGGGAGTGGTATAAGTAGAGGGGTTCCCCTGTCCCCTTTGAGAAATTTTTGATAATTTAGGGTTGCTTAGATGCAAAATGGTGCTATCTTTTGGATATTTTTGGAACTGACCATATCTTGCGGAAAATGTCCATAATTTACTAAATTCTAATTTTGGTTAGATGAAAGAGGAGAGTATGTTGTGTAAGAGAAGGTATGTTGTCAACAAACCTCCCAACCCCATCCCCCTGTTTACTTAACTGCCTGCTATCCTAGGTAAGTATTTACGTAAATTTACGTGCGTGGGATCCACATAAACATTCTTTGACTACTGCAAAATTTTCCCTTGCTTAATTGCGCATTACAAAACTTATTTAGGCTGGTGGCCACCTTATAGGTCTCCCGGAAGCTCTGGATCAATTATATTTGATGGGGTACTGACATGATGCTTATGACCTGACATCCGAATGATACTAAAGAGTAAGGCGCCGAGAACTTTACAACTATAGTATTTTTACTTATTTTGAACGGAATCCAGTAAACCAGCTTCCGCAATGGGAAAATGGGGGGGGGGGGGAGCAAGAAGATAGATACAGGAGGGTGATGATAGGCCTCCCTGATATGTAAAGCTAAAGGGGCGAAGGACTAACCAGCGCGTTTCAGAATGCTTTTTCGTTGTAGGTGTATTAACAATTACCATCTATAACGATACTAGCTGTGCGAGAAGAACTCGGTAATTTTTTTGAAAAATGTATAACAGAAAATATGTACTTTAAACCTTCCACATTATGCTACAACTTAGATTGAAAGATTCCATATTGATGCGAGGCACCTTCAGTGTTTTTCGGAAACGTTTCTTGGTCAGAATACCTTCATTGTATTACCTTAATAATGGTCATGAGATGGAGTCATAACCGTGACGAATGCGCGTGAAGCGCGCAAAAATTTTTAATTAAATAAAATTTTCTTGACAGATCTTGCATTCAGGTTCTGCGACGAGAATCTTTAAATTCCCTAACAAACCTATATGCCAATTAAAAAGCAAGTTTTTTACCTGGATTTGAGGTCCGCGTATGCCTTCACAACACTGTTTTAAATTTCAGTAGCAGAAATTTGCGACAAACAATTATAATAGCCTACAGGTCGTCGAGTTAAATCTCCTAATTTACAATCTTCAACTCGATAGCAGAGTACAGGGGCTCTGTATTAATCCTGCGAAACAGGAAAGTACTGCGTACAAAAAAGTACACAATAACTTGAGGCTGAGGTCTCACTGAAACTAAAACTAAGAATTCCTGACAGGATGTGTTATAAAAAAGAACCCAGTCAAAACTCTTTCTTTGGAGTATTTCGAATCATTTACCGACCATAAACCTAAGAAAATCGGTGATAATTTTCCATATTTTGTTGGGAGTACAAAGGGGATGGCCTTTTACTGAAAAAAATAATAAAAATACAAAAAAAGGCTACTAAAAAATGCAGAAAAATTCAAAGGGGAGTTTACATCCCTTCCCCCTCCTCGTATCCGCCACTGCAGTTACATTTAACTTCACCGATTTTGACTTTTCTGCTTAAACAATGAAGCCGATCTTTATCTTGACCAGTTGACAAAATGTGATAAAAACTGCAGATATATTTCCGATTTAAACTTCCCATAAAAATGCAATTTTCTTTATAATGTTATCAGCCTTTATTCAAATGATGTGACAATTCTCCTTTGCAGTTCCGTAAGCGAAGCGCCTTTTTTAACATGTATAGACGATTACCAACACTGCTATGATTAACCTTCTTGAACAAAAAAGGGAAAAGCCGTTTTAACGCCAAAGACTGCTCTCGACTAATAAATAAAACTTATTTTACAAAGGAATTACAATTATCTTCCATTTTGTCAAAAAGGCATGACCTTCAAATGACAATTAGAATCGTACTTGTATTCCATAACGTATACATTGTAGGCTAATATCATATCTACATTATTAAAATTACCGAGATTTTCCTTTCAACTTCTTGAAACAAATAACAGAAAGCCATTATGACGTCAAAGACGGCTCTCCACACATAAAGAAAAGTAAAAAAAAGCCTTCCTCTAAGAAAAGCTCGATTCTGAATTATAATACTCCACCACAATGTTAAAGTAATTATCATATTCTTAGATGAGATGTAAATAAAACACCACGAAATGTGTTAATAAAGCCGTCCTGTAAGATAAGATATGAGGCACGTAGTTAGAGTGACAATAGTTTTTTGGGGTAAACTGAATTCCAAATAAATTGCGTTATAAGACACATGTATGTTATGTACAGTCACTTTCATCATATAAAGGCCCAGGGCGGACCAGGGGTCGGCTTTGCTTTTGCAATACATACAACACTCAGTGATCTTCGATATTTAAGTATGGTATATGACAATATTTACCCTCGGGACCCCTTCGGCCCCTTTCGATAAATCCTGGATCCATCACTGACACTCAATTGTATCAAGATTTTGGACAATAGATTTCTCATTTATTCCCATCTCTTCACGAATTACAAGGTTGACGGTGCTACGCTTTTTAATTCCCTGCCCAAGGCGAGAGGGAATTTATGAAATCACGCTGGTGAGTGTAGGCTTATGTATGGGTCTGTATGTGTG
This sequence comes from Holothuria glaberrima, assembly GCA_009936505.3. NCBI lineage: Eukaryota > Metazoa > Echinodermata > Holothuroidea > Aspidochirotida > Holothuriidae > Holothuria > Holothuria glaberrima. The sequence goes on along the minus strand of WURT03522243.1, from coordinate 4,958 downwards.
TGGATGTATGTGTGTATGTGTGTTCGCGACGCTTAGCTTGTAAACACGGTATTTATAACTTTCATACAGATTTATCATATTAAGTGAAAGAACGATGTTGCTTTTGGTGGAGGTCAAAGAACATTTGTGGTCATCTGAGGTTAAAACATGAACTCTTTTGTTTTCGGTTGGGGCAACTGTTACCTGAGGTCACTATGAGGATAAAAGTAATGGATATTTTTCACACTTGGCATGCAGATCCATATTGAATCCATATTGTTTTTAGGGAAAATCAGAGGTCAGTTGAGGCTTCCAGAGGTAAACAAAAACCGGAAGTCTTATGAACACGATATTTTAAGATAGGAATCTTGTACAATTTTAATACTCACTATATACAATCAGGCGCGGATACGCGGGGGCACCTGGCGCACGCCCCCGAAAAAAGGTCCACGAAAATTCGGATAGTGCAAGTATGCAAGAACTGAAGTGCAAAAAAGCAAAAAAAAAAAAAAAAAAAAAAAAAAATCCCGGATCAGCCGGCCCAGGCCCCCTGTCGAGCTTCCTGGCGCCACCCCTGTGTGTACGCCCCCCCTTTCTCAAGATCCTGAATCCGCGCCTGACAATTGTCAAATTACGAAAAAGAACCGTTCTCGGTTTTCGTAGTTGCTTCACCTCCGGTGACCTCAGATAAATTTTGCCTTCTACCAAAAACAATAGGGTTCATTTACTGACCATTACGTTTCCACATTTTAAATATGAAAACTATCCGTGCTTTCTAAATAGGTACTCATTTTGTGAAAATGATTTGAAAAGCCTTGATCATCTGTTCTGGGGTTGTTGTCATATTTCCCAACTTATTCTGGATGTGGAATTAAAATTTTTAAACTGACAATATGTTTTTCAATGAAGACATCTTTTCTGGTTTGCGTAATAGCGAGCTTCACCCTTAACAACTTTCTCATCCCTTTAGTAAAATGCGACAAAAGACCTACTCAATATACCAGAGCTCTATAACAAATTAAAATTTGCTCTTAAAGTGGAAAAGCAAAATCAATACTTTTCAAGACGTGTCACAAAAAATAAGAATAACAGTTATATTAAGGTCGAAAGGGCTACCAGTATGTTTTGAATAATGTACGCTTTTAATACTGATGAATTTCAATTGTTTTTGTTCAATGTTTTTTTTTTTTTAAAAAAAATTCTAAAACTTGGTTAAACGTTACTCATATCATTGATATTTTAAACTTTGTACATAGTTCTTTTCAGGAGTTTCAGAAAATTGGTTGAAACTATTTGGTATGTACAAATTTATTGTAACTATGATATGAAGAGGCGAAATTACCGTACTCTAAATCAAGGGTGGACAATTACATTGTTTAATTGGGGCAACAGTGTAAATATATAAATGTAGCTATTGTATATAAGCTGGAAATTTTTTGGTAACCAATTACTGAATCACCGTTAAAAACGTGAAAATCAAAAGACCAGAATAAATGGAAAAAATTAATAATAATAATAACAACAATAATAAAAATAATATTAATCCTTAAATTTATAATTTGATTTCAATGCATCAATATCTATACGCAATTCTATTCAACACGAACTATATCACCCCTGTTCAACGATAAGTAAACTTGCAGTTCAAGAGTTCAACCCGTAGGAAGGACCACTGAAATAAAGGGGTAGGACGAAGGGCGTCCAACACATGATGGGAAGAATGCCTTTGGCCCTCACCCTTCAATTCACGAAAAACTCCTTATTTGTTTCCTCTGTGGAAAATGTCAATAATATGGCGTAAATTTCTTTAAAATTTTTCCAAATTGTTGCACCGATTGCATGTAAGGGCCTTCAAGTATTCAATATTTTCAAACGGGAGGGGACACCACCTCCCATGTCCCCTTTCCCAGGACGGTGATCCGAAACAACGTTCAGCCCCCCCCCCCGGTCGAAACTTCAGCTTCCTACGCCTATGCACTGAAATACCACGGAAGAATAATGAAAGAGGTTCCGCCGCCAGATCGCCATTTTACTAAGCCCAAACAGTCTTTTTTAAGTTGTTGGTAAGTAGGCCTAGTTATTATCCATAACTTTATATTTAAATGTGTTGTTTTTATTGTATAACTTTTACCTAAATATTATCGTCAACTCCCGGGTAGTGAATAAAATGGACTAACCAAAATGGCCGCGGGAACCTGAATTTTCACTTCATTTTACAACGTGATAGCCTACATGTCCATACATTACATTTTATAACCCGTTATTGTTTTCAACTCCACCATTTGACCATAGGTCGCACAGATGACGTCGGAGACTGCAGAATACTTGATATTATGTCAAACTTCATTGATTACGTTGGACGGAATCAGGGGCGTCGATTTGATTTTGGAAGTGGGGGTACATGTGGCCTAAAACTTCTCTCCTATCCTGGTGAGGAGTCTAAGAGGAGGGGCCCAGATGCAAAATGGTGCAAAATGTTTCAATATTTGGGGTTACTATGAAAATTGGGGGTATACTTCATTGCCCAAAGGAACAAGCTCACCCAGGGGGGGGGGGTGCATGAATTTGCCGACATGGGGGCAAAGCACCCGCAGTGGTGTCCAGCTACTCTAAGACCCGACAGATTCAATGGGTTGACGAAATGATGCCGAACTTAAAGCGCGTCTAAAAAATTGGGGTTATATTGAAAAAGATTTCATATTTTTGTTTCCATTAAGAAAACTTGGAAAAAGTTTGGGTTTTTATTGAAGAATCTGCCCTAATTAAGAGCAAACCAAGAAATTTGATGGGGCGACTGCATGGTCTTCGTCGGGGATTACATTCTTCATCTTACCCATTAAGGCTCTCTCAGACGAAACTGAAGTCTTTTTTCTTCTTACAACATATTTGTGCCACGATGGTGAGGTTGAAGAAAGAATCTTCCAAAAGATAGGAAAAGAGGTTAGAACTTCGCCACGTTGCATTTTCGTGTTTCTTTATAATCACGACTGCAATATTTGCGGAACCTTCAACGTTGAATAAATCCAACATGTTTGAAATGGCGGGCGTTACAGCTAGATAGAACTAAAAATGGAAGCGCGCGTAGCGCGAAAATTTTTTGAAGTTTTAGAAAAAATTATGATTACAGAACTTACTGCCTAAGGACCTGATAAAGGGCCATGTGGAATATTTTCTGAGCATATCTATGTCTTCACCACTACTCGTCTACATGTAGTTCTCTAGTTCCAGGTCTCAAAAAGTGGGGCGGGTAACAAATGTGTTAGCGTCCCCTACTCTTAAAAAAGTGGAGGGGACATGTCCTCCCGCCCGCCCCCCCCAAATCGACGCCCATGGACGGAACAAGTCCGCCTCGAGCGCAGTACGCATCTCATCTCACTAACTTGGTAAATGGCATGTTCTCTTACGTCGTCGAGAGGCGTTTGCCTTCCAAGTTGGAATCAAACACACCTATGACGTCACTTGCACGTCTACTATAGAGCAAATGTAGACAAGCACGGAGAAGCGCGGAGCTGATAGTTTTTTCTTACCGCCCTGCGCTATGGAAGCAGGCGGAAGCCAAAGAGAACCGCTTCGCAGGCAAGTTACGTCACAGACAGGATTGCCTACACGTTGAGCATTTCTACGCATTTCTCACTTTAAGTACTGGCATGTGAATCGTAGCATGGAGCTATTAGGTAGTGGCTCCGTGATCGTAGCCAGAAAGAGAGTATTTCGTAAACGCGCCCTATGCATTTGCAATGCAACCTGTCCCGGTATAAACTAAACCAAATAGCGTTATCCAATTCAAAACAGATGTTGGCTAGGTGCTTTTTTGTTGGTAATGCTTACATTTTTCATACATGCCTTCAAGTATATGCAACAGGAAAATCCCTCATTTATTTGCTTAATTCAAGAGGGGCTGTATATACTGGGCACTGCTAAACCTTTCCACATTATACAGTTATAACCAATGAAGTCATTCATCATCATCGCGGCTGTAAATAACTAAACACCCTTGTTGGTGAAGCCTATAAAATTGAAACTTAGAGCCAAATGGAACACACCCACGCAGCAAGATAGTTCAATTATCGGTTCAGCTGCGACGAACGAAGGTGATGAGCAGACAAGATTCATCCACAGAGGATGATCTTATAGTTATGGCCATGTCCTTGATTTGAAAATCGAGAGGGACATTATAAAACGATGCATTTTCCCACAAGAGATGACTTTTCAGATTAGTTTAAGTATACGCGGTCAGCTGTAATTTTGTCTGTTGCGAAATGACGTCATAGCGTTTGAAGGCGTTTGAAGGTGATAATAGTAGGGACGATAGGAGAAAAGTATGAATATGTTTCATATATATTTATTGTTATTGGCAACGCACCTGATTGACTGTCATAACAAAACAAAAATATTTGACTAAAATCGCCTGTCGTCAGAAAGTGCATCTAAATGAGTTACAGAGTAGGCCTACTGGAATGTATATCTAAATCAAAAAGCCTGTGCATGGTTGTCACTCGGTTGACCCTCGCACTACAATGCTGTGGAACGCTTATGCGGTACCGTATATTTTTGCGTGTGTGCGCGTGCAAATGATCACAAGACACCATGCACTTCTCCAAAGCTTTCGGTTTTTAGTCAGCCTTCTTCAGTGGGATAAAGATAAAAGCAAGCTAGCTCCGCATATATGTATATATATATATATATATATATACAGAGCATGGGATAAAACTGTAAGATTGTAAGACTGTATGATTAAAACGATTGAATCTCAAAAAGTCTAGAAAACTCTCTAAAATATTTGACAGACACAGCTTAGAAGGTGGCAATGAAAATGGTCATGGAGGTCTACAACTACCAAGAGGATAGGTAAATAATCCTCTTACCTATCATCTTGGTAGTTCATTTTACACACACACACACATATATATATATATATATATATATATATATATATTCGTGACAGTGTAAACCAGTCAATGGTAAAGTGCTCAACCTGT
>WURT03522132.1:0-21446 GCA_009936505.3 Holothuria glaberrima | reverse complement strand
CGAAGGTTTACCAGCCCCCACCCCCAGTTCTTGTGACAGACGTACCCCAGACTCGACAGAGGCTAAAACGTTACAGTACTCTTGAGTGCGGCTGAAGAGGGCAGATCTTCCCTTTTCTAAGTAGCATTGGGTGTTCGTTCAAAAGTTGGTAACAGCCAAACTTACCATGCAGTTTCCCAGCAACCGCTTGATATGAACAGGTAGGGGCGTATCCAGGAATTTTCAATGGAGGGAGAACAAGGTTTGGTTGATCGCTGCACATAGTTGCTGATATATGCGTGGATATTAGACTTTCCGATGACATAAAAGTCATGAAAATGATTTTTCCGGCGCGCTTCGCGCGCAAACTGTTCAAAGTGCATGTTCGGTGATCAATAAAACAGATCAGGGAGTTGCTATTGCAACCAAGGGTTGCCAGTGCACCTCCGGCCCGCGAGACCATTTGGTCCGGCCCGCGTGGAAATTCGTGAATGTAATTTAGGTTACACTTAAAATTCAATTTATTATAATTTTATCTGCCTTACCATTTTCTCGGTACTCGGTGCTTAATGCCGCTTCTGGTACCACACCTCACCGGTTGCACAATCATAGCATGCATTGTAAAACATGTCTTTACACATACACCAAACTCATGGAAAACTATGCGAGACTTATTTCCTTAGCACCGTATCAGTTCCGGTGCCGATTGCATGTGTTAGACCCTCCCTTGAGTGGGTTTAAAATGAAGGGAACTGAAGGAACTGAATAACTTTTCTTTTCATTGCGATGATTAAAGAAAAAATAAAAAAAGTGCCTTCAGAACAATATTTTTTTCGGCGCGCTTCACGCGCTTTTTCCTAGTTGCTTGTTTGTTCTTATGACTGCCAAATGGTCCATTATAAGCAAAACGTTCTCCACCTCTGTTTTAAAGTATACCGCTTCAGCTGATTTTAAATAACGCACCAAACAGTCAGTCAAAAATGGAGTGAGACGTCTGGCTAGTGGTCAATTTGTATAGGGGATGACCTGTCTTTCTGAGTTAGGGGAATTCCCCTTACCCTTGGAAAAATTATGTTTCGGAACAGTTCTAAAATCCAAAAAAGTGCTATCATTTCTTCGTTTTCTAGTGTCAACATGCTTGAAATTTTTGTTATTTAAATAAAACAATCCAGAAACTCTTGGCAAAGCTGAAACCTATTGTTACACAATGAAAAAAAAATATTTAAAGGTGGAGCTCTTTTTATACAAATGAATCAAGCCGTTTTGCCTGTTTCCCCTGTCTTTTGCTCCGCCATTATGGAGTAGCGATATGCTGATCGCTTGATATGGTTGAAAAAGACTGACTGCCTGAGATGGTTGTGAAGAACTTTTGAAAACTATATGGGCATCTCTGTAATACATAATAATAACCATACTTCTGCTGTCCTATCCGGAGCGGATCGTTGATAATGCTGGGTTGGGTCGTCCGGACCTTCCCGGATACTTTCTTAGAGCCGCCCTGATAAAAAAGTGACAGTGAGTCCTCCTGTCCATCGACATATGCATGAAAGAACGTGAACGTGAACGTGTGTTTGTGGCTAATTTTTTCCATACCCAAAATCTCATTGGGGAAAACGCGGGGGCAACCAGTCTTGGAGGTACGTTTCCCTGCCCTCTCCCCCTGGCGACGCCAGTTGACTTGTTCTCCGTGCCTACAGTACAGCACTCAGGAATTGATACATTTGCCTGTAACTGCTTTTAGTTTGCAGTCGACAATCTGGAGGGAAATCCCCATACCTCAGCAGGTGCGCGCATGATGCATACTTCATAGTCTGTACAAAGGGACTTGCATTGTAAACGACATGCGCTACATACGACTAAAATAGTATTAAGCCTATGGCAATGGACCTTTCACTGCGAGCATGAAGTTTGGTGACATTTGTGATTTTTGAACATGACGAATTTGAGACTCGAATACCTACCATTCGTGGGCATTATCTTTGTTGGTAGAGGACTCTTGTAAAGGTACTGTGTGAATTTTGAAGAACACCTGCCCGCCTTCAAGTTCGTGATTTTATCCAACACTTAGCCTAGGCTATAGAAAGTACTGTTTGTACAGTGTGGCTGTAGTGTTACAAACAGTTCGTTGGTGTTACTGTTACTGTGGCATACCGAATACTAATTACTATTACTAGCCCTCAATCAGATGCCCTGGGTGTACTTACTACTCGCCGTTGACTCATAATTTAGCATCAACTTAGAAGTAGGCCATGTAACAGGCATAGCCTAGGCAGGCTAGGCTAGGCCGTCTAACGTAAACTAAACTTTGAATAGTGTTGGGACGAGTTATGCGAACACGTTTCAAATCACCACTTTATACAGTATATAGCCTAGCCTAGGTCTATGTAATGCTGGTAGGTTAGGACTACATTACTCACACCAAAATAAGTTGTGACAAAATGTTAGCAACTAATTAGTGATGCAAAATTTTGTAGAAATAGAATGGAAATCAGTCGCAATGACTAATGTTAAACTACATTTTCCTACAGTAGGCTTAGGCCAGTCTGCATTCTGTGCACTCAGAACTGAAGATCTTTGGCGTGGACTCGGCATTTTCCTTATGTTTTCTATTGTTTTTTTTGGCGTAACTTCGGCGTGGGCGTGACATGGAATGCACTTTGGGGCTTATGCCTATGTGCTTCATAAATTGTATATATTGCTTTAAAATCATGTTGCAGTTATTCCATACTTGTTCATGCTTAGGCCTATTGAAGTTATGTTGCTTAGAATTTATCTGATCATACTAATAAGTATTACTAAGCCATGCACCAGGGGGCATTCCATGTAAAGCCGACGCCCCGACTGGAAGGTTTGAATTTTGCGTGGGCAAGTACTGTAACTTGTTACACATATTCTCCGCACATACTTGTTATTTCTCATTGATGTGTGGCCATTGGCCAGATTCACATGCAGGCCTCAATGTTGGAGATTTACAAAAAGTGATGGTATAGGCTCCAAATTTGCTTTTACTACAGTGTGCTTCCAAGGTATAAATTTCTTTATTCACATATGTACAAATGCAATGCAAGATCTATGACCAGCAATTCTTTTGCGTGGCTAGGTGCAAAATCTTGCAGGGTGCTGTACAGGCCAGATCTTGCGCGCCCAAGGTAAACTTTCCAGACTTAGCCGATACCGAAGCTATGCCGAGGTGTCAGCATTCGTTCGCCAACAAAACAAAAAAGGTGTACTGTACTGTGCTGTACGCCAACAAAACAAAAGGTGTGATTTATACCCCACAATATTACGTAGCATTGCCTGCTGTAGGATGATCATTCATCATACTTGAAGCAAAACGTAACACACATCCTTTCCTGTTTTGTCAGGAAATAATCATATTTTGTGTGAGACTCAATGGGAATTATGTGGAAACACACTGCAGCACAAAATTTTATAGCTGCCGCATTGACTTAGAGCTCGTTTGAAGTACAAAATGTTGAAAATATATAGGCTAGTCAAAAGGTAAGCTGTACACCTACTCAAGTAAATCCTCATGCCACTATGGTAAGTTTTATGCCAACTCAGTGAATTTTCATGCTGCTACACCAAGCATTTTCCTTCATCTACGCCAGAGATCTTCGGCATATAGTGCACAAAATGCACATGGAGTCATGCATGAAGAAAAATGATTTATATATCCTGAATTTTTGTGTCATTTTGTACTGTAATGTACAGTAACTAAACTTGTTGATCGTTCAATGACAATATGCATTATCCACATGCTGTATCTTAAATTTCGTTCTGGCAGGATTTGATAAGTGTACATACCAATCTTCAGCACTCTAACCTGAACAAGGTTGTGGAATTACAATAACGCTACAGTTCATCCCCCAATCTCAAGGGATAATTTGCACCGGTCTTCCATCTGCAGTACCAGCACTAGGACCATTTTGCAAAGATGAACTTTTCAACATCTGTTTTACGTAAGATAACCAGCATTTTAAGAACAGGTTACTGCTTAAACTCACAACATAGGCTCATCCAAGTCTTTAATAATTATCATAAAGGAGTCCTCAGCTTGACAACCAAAGAGATAAATCTGTCTGCCCATAGAAGTCTCAAAGAACTAGCTTCTGTAAAACAAGTGGCTGTTAATCCTCTAATAGAACAGCAGAAGGTGTATAACAAACCAATTTTTCCAGAATCAGACTTTATTTTCACTCCTCTTCAAGAAGATGTGGAGAAAGCCATACCGTTATTTGTGCCATCAACAAGGCATGAGATCAAGTATCTGCAAGGTGTCTATCACCCTCACGAAGCACCAATTCACAATCACCCAGAGGTAAGTTCAAGGCATTTTTTACAGGAAAATACAGTCACTCCAATTTCAATGAATGAGGCCATGATGTTCCAAAAAAAAGTTATCATTTTCTTCACTAATGTATGGCAAATTTGTCTAGGAATTTCTGGATGGGAACAGGCACTCTCTTGCTTGTCTCTTCTACCATGTATTATTGGAAAAGCTTAGTGGTTAGTTTCTCAAGTGGCTGCTCCAGGTCCATAAATTTGCAGCCAGTGATGTGCTCTGAAATAAACCATGGTAGTCTTAAGTTAAATGGAAAGAATTTTATCCAGTTCTAGAGCTCTTGGGAAATCATCTTGGATTACACCACAGAGCATCAAGGATCCAACTCTCCCTCTTCTCCCTCTCACAGCCCTGAGACCTTCACAATTGCAGAAGTTTGCTCAAGGTCAACCCCCCCACCCACCACTGTTTAGAAGCTGTTGACTAGTGCAAGAATGTTCTACAAGGCATACTTGACATGGATAATGTGAGGTGCAAGTTTCATAGTAAGGCTCTGTGGACTTCAATAAAAGAGGAGACGCTTGTCGTAAGTGTAGGAATCATCATGCAAAACAATTGTTAAAGTGCGTAGAACTACAAACATCAAAAGGGCAATGAAAGGTCATCTGAGGTCAAACCCCAAAACTCTTAGCATGAATATTTTTCATTCTTGTCATGTGGATGCATAAATTGTTGCATTTTTAATGAGGTCAAAAGCCATCCTGGTGTCAGCTCTAGGAAAAACTGAAGACCTTGTCAGAATTAGTGATTTCTCAAGGTACTGTAAGTCCCTGTAGGAAGCATGGATATTTTTTTGTGCGCATGCATTGTGCTGACTAGAAGAACCTATTGCTTGTGGTGGATGTGAAAGGTCCTTTCATGAGGTTGCTAGAGTTGGTCAAACTCTGAAAACCCAGTATGGCAATGTAGGGATTATAGATTCAGTACTGCTAAGTGTAAATGTGGAAAGTGTGTGTAATGCATTCAGAGGTACAGGTCCATGTGTAGGAGCCAGTTCTACTAACAAGACACACATCAAGAGCAGTTGCGGTGCCATGACTTTAGGTACTTACCAGTGTACATGCAGTACAATAAACAGCTGTGGTAACATACCATACCACGAGCAAACTGCAAAATGAACTAGGCTAAACTGATCTTACTTGGCGACTCCCTGCATATACAACTTAAAGGTACAATAGAAATATGATGGTGCTATTTGAAAACACATCCAGCATTTCGGATCAAACCTCATATATAGCAGAACTGTTCTTAAAATACTCTGCCCATGTATTTTTAATGAAGAAATGCCCTCATAATGCACCCTGAAAAGGTCATGATGTCACTAAAATTATCAGGTTCAAAACAAACCAACCATTGCTTCAGCTTGGACTACACTGTATTTCGATAAAACCAACCGTCTAGAAGGAGATCAATTAATAGGCCAGAATCCCACTTTCGTGTTGGTGACATCAGTTGCTGGTGCCTGCTGAGCAGGCACTGCAACTAAAACCATCTAGTGAAATGCAGTTACCAAAACTTGTAGATACTTTTGCATTCTGGTTTATGGATGCAATGACAAGGACATTCTACTGTACCCTTGAGAAGCCATTCGAACCAGGAAAAAGACATGCGAGATTAATTTCAGTGACATCTGACTTCAGTTTTAAAGAAGGTGATCCCTACAACAACTTCAAGTGATAAAAGGCAAACTAGAAGTGTTAGGCATTTTAGTGCTTCCACCTCTTTGATTTAAAACCTGAGAACATACTCAGTCAGGATATGGACTTGTGATTGGAAGCTGACACTGTTGCCATGAAGTGCCCAGGAGAAGTCGATGCTGTCAACAAATATGTATAAAGTGAGTCATTGTTATTTTTGGGAAACAGCCAAGTGGGTAAAGCTTGGGTGTGAATATTTTCATGGTATCAACAACATGCAAAGATTTTCAGTTTGACCTTGAATATATCTTGACTCTTGATATATATGACCAGAATCTACAGACCTGTGATATATTGCAAGGTAAGGATGATATGTGTTTTAACTATACATGTGCAAGTAATTTTATATAAAAATGCATCATTTTTACTGAACCTTTGTAATGACAGAGTGTCAGTTATTCATATTTTAGGATAATTTTGTATTTACTAGGGTGGGAATCATTCGTGTATGAGAGGAGAATGCATGTTTGTGTGGGGGGAGAGGGTTGTCATACCCCCACCTCCCTGCCCCCCCACCATAGCAAGAAATTTGTCTATTTCAGGGCAAAAAAAGTTGTTTTCAGGACCATGGTTGTTTTCCAATATGAAGTGAAGTTTTCAGGGAAGGCTCTCTCTTCCCCACTTCCCTTTGACATAATTATGGTGGGAGCAATCTACTAAGAAGGTCATAGCCAAGCTTGACCTTTGTACTCAATAGGTAGGTCAAAATGTTTATTCTAATAGGGTATGGTGACTGTGGTCCTTCCTCAGATTATTAGGAAAAAGTGAAAGAAATAATCATAATGCCTTTAGGATCTAGTGTTTCATCGAAATTCATGAATTGGTAAGATTTAAAGGCAAATCTCATCATCCCGGATAGTTTCAATTCTCAAGTTACTTGTAGCCTCTCAGAAAACTGTCTTAAGCTCCTCCTGGTGTAGACACAAACCTACCACAGTTAATCCATGTCCTGGTGACCATACAAAACCTTAAATTGGAATCATAAGGGGAAATAGATTATTCCATGGAGCTAAGGGTATTAGCTCCATGATTATTCTAACCTTCAGCAACTGAAGGATGAGAACAACAATGGGCCTATTCATAGTGTGAGTCAACTGTGTGCACAAGGTGAACATTGGCAAGCACTTTCATCTGACAGCCTTCAGATAGAATTTGCTAGCAGCCCTTATACTCTCTGTATGCTGTGAAATGTGAGCTCCTCTGCTACTATAGAATGTTCACTGGGGTGTAAATCAAAGAGCAGTCAACCAACTGCAAATTTTGATATTCCCCTTTCAAGAATGTACTTGGGGTGATGGTTGTCAGTCTTTGTTAAGCAAAGTTCATCATATTTCCATTGTGTCAACAGAATGTAAATTTGCCATCAGTATTAGTAAGGTATATCAATACTTTAAAGGTCCATAGACAAGTAAATGTGATGCTTGCCTATTTGGTGTAAAAAGCATTAAAAATGATAAAAACAGTCACAATTTCCATTAAAATCCATCGAATACTGACCATTTTACAAGACAATTTCTGTTTTTCACCTACATCATGAATAAATATCAGCTACTTATGCAAATTTGTGATGTACAGAGAGGGACCTGTCAACTAGGGATGCACCGGATATCCGGTCCGGCCGGACTATGAAAAAATGTCCGGTTCCGGCCGGATCTTTGAAGAAATCCGGCCAGATTTTTCTCAAATTCTAGCCTGAAGTACCTCTTTCATAAAAAGATAGAGGTTACTTCACAGATGAATTTAAAACCTTTCCAAAAGATTTCTGACGATGTAACACAGCAGGAAATTTTCTGGTGTTGTGTTGGTTAGGCAGTCCTGGCTCGTTGTGGCACTGACAGTAACACATAATCCATTGTTTGGTCTTACAGCCAAGTATGTCCAAAATAAGTGGAGTTAACACTGAAGACATTCAAAGTTAGCCCATGTCCACTTACAGTATATCACAGGACCCACAATTGCAAATGTTACAATGTATGAATGCTTACTGTAACAGTATTTAATTAATTGAAATATGACAGTAAATTATAGACAACATTCACAAACCGAGTCACATTTATCAGAACATTTAAATTTACAACCACCATCAATGTGAACAATAAAACTGATTTGGTTGTTTTAAAGAACTCTGTAGTATAATGAGTAATCTTACTTCGTTAATTAATTTTCTGTCTGCATTACTCTAGTCTAAACCCTACAAAATAACATCAGCCTAGTTACCTACAGTGGGACCCACTGTAACACATCATGAAGTCAACCACCACTCCTCTGCCTTGACATCCCCATCCCCCCCACCCACAGTGCCATTTTTAGTGTTTCTCAGTACAAGTGAAAAAATCCGGTTCTGGCCGGAATTTATCCAGCTGGATTTGAAATACTATCCGGCAAAATCCGGTTCTGGCCAGAACCAAAAATTTGGATCCGGTGCATCCCTACTGTCAACTTGGTGTTAAGTTATCCTTTGTTAGTTTAGCTTCCATTCCAAGGACAGCTGTAATTTTGGGATGCCCCCCCAAGGGTTAATTTTGGAAGTAGCTATTTAGTTCTTTGAAAATATCCACATTGAACTCTAAACTAGAAACTGTTTAGATTTTTGATCAGGGGATCTTAATCTAGCTTTGTTGAGTAGAACAACTGAATTTATTACATGTCTACAGACCTTTAAGAACAGTAATTGTGTAAAATCCTGTCTTCACAAGTCAGAACCAATGTTCAGTACAGTAGTTGTAATGTTGCACAAAAAATTAATTGGACTAACAGAGCTTTAATTCTGAAGCTTCAAGTATTGCATAATGTATGAGGTTCTGCTTTGCAAGCAGAAAGGTGAGGCGATACACTTTAGTACCTGTATTTTAAAGATCTGGTGACATGGAAATGATGCAGTTAGATACAGTATTTGATGCGGAAGTAAAATCTTGAGAATAGCCACAAATTCATCAAAATTTGCCAAATGTCCACCATCTTAGATATTATATACCTTTTTTTTTCATACAGTTACCATAGACAAACATCATCTGTATTGTATCTATTGTGACATAGGAGGAGGAATTCACAAGATTGTAATGTACAGTAGGCCTATTACAGTATTAAACCCTTCATTTTTTTCAACCTTCAAAGTAAATTTCAAAGACAGCTGAAATATTGGTAAAGGCCTGTAAAGTTAATGTGGAGTAAAGAAATAATGCCTGTGCAGTACTCCAAATCATATTTTATCCATATGTAGTGTGTTACCTGGGAACCATCAAAATTTGAAGAGGGATGTATTGTAAATAGGTATTGAAGCATTGATCAGCTTTCATGTGGTTATTTTATCCTGTAATTGGGGTGCAGTGTAACAACAGTCCTCCTTGGTTAATATATGTCACCGGGGATTCTGCCAGAAACTCGAAAAAGGGGGGGGGGGATTTATTACTGGTAAACCCCAAGTCTAAATTGATGCTGCCCTTGGCCAAAGTTATAAGTAGGTTCAGGGGGACAAAAGCTTGCTTCAAGGCTCCTATAAGGTGCAATTTAAAGGGTTTTAAAGGCCATTTATTTATGAAAGTTCAAACATTGCTTCAAAAGTATACTCTTCTTTAGTTAGAAACCAAGATATTGACAATTTTTTTATTTTTATGGAAATGAAAGGGGAGATTTTACCCTCCTTCTTCTGGAAAAGGGGGGACAACTCCCCCTTTCCCACTCCCCCTTGACAGACACCCTGGTCACTGTACCTTTAAGAATAAATTAGAGTCTATTATATGCATCAAACTAACCAATGTCACATCACAGTTTGCAAATCAATGTCCCTTCAGATGGGATGCAAAAACAATAAGCCTATTTGTTTCACACTGATGTGGTGCAAATCTGACAGCACAAACAGTATAAATGTTAATGCTGGATGCCATCTATGCAATTTAGCAAATGATTCAATTTTCAACAAAGTTAGCATACCAGTAATATGATGAAATATGGAAAAAACTTGAAAATATACTCATGTTTAAAGAAAATGAAATGCTGCTTTATTTCAAGCAACTTTCAAAAATGATCAACTTTTTCACTAGCAAGTAAGTATTTTCATGAGAGTTGACTCATTTTACTGTATTGAATAGCATGTAAATCTGAGCTTCGGCCAACACAGCTTGGCACTTTTGCACGCCAAATCCACACATCTTGTTTTGTTATGTGTCACATTCTTGTCTTGAGACATGCATATCATACATGATATCATGTCAGAAAGGTTTTGGGGTTAAGGAGGAAACAGGAAATGAGGTTATGGTTAGATAGTCGTATGACTTCATATCATGCATGATATTATGTGTGTTTTGCGAATCAGATTTTGAATATTAATGTGTCTCCTTGTGTGTAAACATTTATCCGTAACCATAACTGTAAGTTAAGTCTGCCAGTATTTTAATTTAAACCAGAGAAAGTTGTGATTGTACACCAGTGAAGATTTGTGATGTAAACACAACAAGACCTATTGTGATTGCATCAGATTCCACTCTGCATTATAAACATGTCTTCAAAGTGACTTTGTGGTAAACTTACAAGTTCAAGTACCACAAATTGTACCATGTACAGTATAGAATTAGATCAGTCAGGCTTTGAACTCAGCTGCCCCCAACAGTTACTAAGTTCAAAGATACTGTCAGGAACTTAATTTGAACTAAAATTGAATTTTCTTGAAATTATCTGCATGTACAGTGCCTTGTCCTCTGGGGGTTGTAAACAAAGAATAACAGTTCATAGATGCATTATGGGATAGAATGTGCTTGGTATGTCAATGGAGCCTTTGGGGCATCATGTGTCCCTCACCTCAGTTCAGACTGATTAAAGTTTTGTAGTGCAAAAAGATTAAGTGAGCTGAATGAGACTAAACTGACAACCCAAACTTCTGCTGCTTCAGTCATGAGTTGGTGGGTCAAAGTAAAAGTAATCATTAAGACTTCTTATATTTGTGAAAATGCTGAGCATGTCAGACTCCAGTCTAAGCCCTCATCCTTGTCTCTTTGCTAAGGGTATTGGTTCTTGTCCAGCTTTAAAGGTATGTGTCATCTATTGCCTTTTAAACTAGGAGGGAATTGGTTCATAGTCAGATGTTTTCAATTGTTTATTGCTGTAATCATGGCCAAATTGATCAATACAGAGCTTGCTGTGGGCTTTCAAATATCATAGCTTGTTTTTGTTTCTAGGGATCCATTATCCCAATGAGGGACCATTATGACAGTGTCAGAGCAGAGCACCCTCATTAGTTGGCATGTAGAGTGTCAAGCAAATTTTTGCCAAAAATGTCTCTCAAATTACTGGAAATTTCACTTCCAAGCCCTTATACTTTTAGTTTCAAGTAAAGAATGGCTTTGTCTTGATATCAGTTTGCCTGTGTGAGAACGATGTTCTTGTGTGACTCAGTGCAGTGCATACTGTATCTGTTGGACATTTGCTGATGTGTAATAGCCATTAGAATTGCTATTAAACCAACTTTAAAATTTTGGTTTTTTTTGTGTGCAAAGTTCTGTATGTCATATAAATGACATATTACTACACATTAGCTTGTTGTTACTGCTCTCACAAGTTTTACTTCCATAATCTTGGATCTTTATTAAGAAAAAAATAAGAAGATAGCTGGCTGTTTAAGCGTTACTCCTTTCAATACAGTGATTAAATTCAAGAAGTTTATTATTTCAGGAGACTGAAAGGCCTGTTGCAGTCAAACTTGGTTGTTAAATTGACAGGGTTGTTATCAACTTGCAACTTGAGTCAGGACCAGGGTTAGCAGTTACTTCCAGATTTAAAGGGTCCAAAAAGTTAGTTGAAACTGGACCCTTTAGATTGCCCAAACAGTGTGTCTTTGGGGTCCAATGGCAATTTTAAGAGTCCAAACCAATTTTCAAATTTACACAATACACAAGGTAAACAATACACCCAAACAGTACCCCTCCATAATGGGAAAATATCAATGGAAATTGAGAAATATAACACATGGGCTTCCCCCATGATAAACTGTATTGTAAAACTGACTCAACATTGCCACCACTGTGTTGTTACTTCTCCCGAAAAATGATCCATGTGTGTCCAAGATTTTCTCATTGGACCCGAAGCTAAGGAATTTATTCATGCGTCCAACTGTGAAAGAATGGGGTTCATGATGTGCAAGATGGCAAACTCCTGTCAGGACCCTCCACAACTTCCCGACTTGATAAGTTGTAGATAATTTTTGCAATTGCAGTAACACAGTGACTCAAGTCAGTGAATTGACTTAAGCAGCAGTAGCTGTCTTAAAGCAAAAAGAGTGACTTGGTTACAGCTCTCCAATTCTGAACATAAAACTTTCTTCAGGCTGGGTCAGTAAAAATTTTAACTTGGCCAAGACACAGAGGGGTCCCCCAGACCCCTGTAAGCCACCCTAGTACTATGTAGGGTTGTTGAGAGCATACCCTGGAATCTCGTTCCTTCCAGAATCAATAACCCGGCATCTCTAAAGTTACTTAAGGTGGAGAGGGGCTCATGTACACAATTCCACCCACACACAGTGTATACAAACACTGCACCACCGTTTATGACATGCCATAAACAAAATATTACTGACAGATTGTGAGAAATTGTGGTCAAATTTGTTTTTCTCTCTTCTCAAGCAAAAACTACGGGGTATTAGGAGGACAAGGATGAAAATCAGGAGGGTGCAGGTAGGGCTGAGATGTGGACTCATGCAAGGTCACCTTGAGAGAGAACAGGCTTTACTATTTAGTGTCCTTTTCTTGAACTTAAGTCAGAATTTCTAAAGTTTACAAATTCTTCTCAACAGTATGATATTGTCAGGCTAAATTTTTTCCATCAGAACTAGCTGCTGAACAGCAAACATGGGATATAATAAATATTAGTTTTTAGTTGGTGTTCAGAGTTTGACCCTGGGTCTGTCGGTCATAGTTTAAAAGCTGGTCAGGGTTGTGCCGTGGAAAATGTTTTCATGTGTAGATAAAGAGGGTCACATTTTATAAAAGGGCACTCACTAGAACAATTGACAAGAGAGGAAAAAATTGAACTGACAGAGAATGGTATAGATGTGAAAATCTGATTATATTTAAATTTTTCACTTCAATATCAGTTGGCAAGTGGCCATATGTTTAATGAAAAATGAAAGCTGAACATTCTTTACCACCATAACAAAGGCATAACCAGTTAAGAGGTTACATTAATGTGATTGAAATACTTTTTCATGAAATATTTGCATGTCAAAAGTAAATTCCGTCCAAAATATATTTCTAAAACAATTCCTTCTAGGCAACATGGTTGCACACTTGAAAGTAGTGGCATACTGTAGTTTGTGCCACCTGAGACAGTGTTTGAGCTTATCACCTTGAATAGTGGCAGAGAAAAACCATATTTTATGCTGTATCTAGTGCTGACCTCCAAGAATTGCTGCCTGGGATGGACCCTCATGTCCCCAGCTCTCAGGCTAAAGTAATACAGTATTAGGTATACATGCTTAAGAAACATCACTCCTTTCAGTGATCGATCTCTTAACCACAGAATCACACTTTTGAAGAAAAAAAAACATTCTGCCCACAAGTGAATCAGTTCTCTAAACTTTTGTTCCCTGGTGATTTTTGAGTACAATGAATGATCTCTCAGCCTATCACCTTTTAGTACAAGGTCTTTTTACTTTCCTTTTTTTTTTTGCAAAATTCAAAGGGTGTCGTCTTCTCTGTATTTAATACAACTATTTTACAACTCCCATTGTTTGCTGGAAAACAGAGTTGTTGGCTCTCTGCCAAAAAGAGGCAAAATATAAATAGCAACTCTTTTAGGGCTTTATTATGTCTGTGGGAACATTTTTGGATTTCATTGCAGGGTCACTCTGAAGTAAAGAGAATAATATTTCTATAGTACCTGAAACCTTTAGGTTGGTCATGAAGACCCCCGTGACCTTCCTTATTTTTAACCCCTGTTGGTGACCTCACTTATTTTTAAAAACATGCTCTACTGAATGAACTAAATTCAAAGTTGAAAGATTGACAGCAGAATTTCTGTCAGCAGGATGTAATTGACCATTTTGGTTGGCTTTCTCTGCAGGTAAAAAGTTACCAGCAAAACTGAAAAAGTTAAAAATATGTCTGTCATCTCTCTGTGGTGTCTTATTCATGTTACATTCCTGAAATTGTTGCAGATTTTCTTGCAACTTTATTGGATTTTGCCTTAATATTTGTAGAACTGTCCAACTGCTGTAATCTTTATTTGGTAAAGTTTTTCAAAATCTTGGGAGGG
The DNA here is from genome assembly GCA_009936505.3 of Holothuria glaberrima. NCBI lineage: Eukaryota > Metazoa > Echinodermata > Holothuroidea > Aspidochirotida > Holothuriidae > Holothuria > Holothuria glaberrima. The sequence continues at coordinate 7,184 of WURT03522132.1, read as the reverse complement.
AACTTTTGCAGTGCCATAAAACAAAGACACATCCAATTTATAGATAAATGAGATTTGGAATGATGTAAAATGCATGAATATATTTTGAAAACAATTAGAATGGGGAGTTTAGGAGGCATAGATAAAAGTTCACCCAACCTTTTTTGGAATTTCATTGAAATCTTTCATATCTCCTCATATTTCCCTAACAAGTATTTTCTTGTCGTTGATTTTGACAACAAGAATATCATATGTACAGTACTTTATTGCAATTACACGTAACAGGTTAACTTGCATTTTATCAGTCATTTTGATCAAAACTATTGTCATGTACACTTGGTAATTCCATCAGGACTGATATACTATCATTTTATAATTAACAAATATTGAGGTTAAGGTTTGGATAAAAGTGCCAGTGAAGTAGTGGATTTGTCACAATGTTAGACAAAGTTTTTCACATAGGAGCTAGTCATAGGGAAAGGGGTTGGGTGGGGGAATTTGTCCCCAACAGCAAAGTTTGCAAAGCATGGTCTTTATTAACCAAAACCTTACCTGTACATTTAGAAAGAGATTTTTATGGCATTATGCAAATGTTCCTATTTGGAAGACACGTTCCATTCCTTTCATGTGGCAAATGTCATTATTTTAGTGGGTCACTCAACCACTGGTCATATGGTGGTATGGATTAATGTTGTGTGAGACATTAACTTCAAGTTACTTTGTCAACCCCCGCCCCTCTTACCCCATCAAAACTTCTTGCAGCTGCTAATGATCCTTCAAAAAAACCTGTTGTCATATGATCAAAGAAGTGTGATTTAGCATACATGTGTACAATACTACAAGGGTACATGCAATTCCAAATCTTTGTGACTTTATTTGCCCTTCAAGCAGTGGAATTGCCAAGGGGGGCTTCGGGATATGAGCCCTGGACAAATCTCTTACCCCCTCTCCCCTCCCCCACTGGAAGGTCCAAGACTGAAAAAAATGTATATAAGTATATGGTGATTCTACATATTAAGCTCCTTCCCATTAAATGGTGGATTTCCCACCCAGGAGCATCCACATGCAATTTTTTTCTGGCTACAATATTGCCTTTAAGAATGAAGAGCCAGATGAGTTGAAAAGTTGATAGGACAGTGAATGGAAAAGCCACCATTTTGTCATTTGCATTTTTTGACTAAATGTTATAATGGAAGTAAGGATGAACACTTCAAATGATAAAGGGTGTAGTTTAGTGACATACCACAAGGGGCATGGTGCCATAGCCCCTTCAATGGTCCCTACCCACTCCTCCCCCAAGTGAAATCCTTTGTAAAGTGACATATACCAAATCTGGGGTAATTGGTGGGATATGGCACTATTGGAAAAACTGATGCTACTACCTGTGCCACTGATAGGGGAGGAGGATGGGAATCCGGGGGGGGGGGTGGTTGGGAACTGGAATTGATAAAACCCATCTTACATGTTGCTGACTTTGACAGAGCATGGTTGCTAGGCAGCAATTATTCCAAGTTTCCCTATTCAACTGTACAAAAACTGCACCATGGAGATTAGTTGGAATGATGAAAGTTTAGGGGCATCTTTTTTTGTGAAAGTACTGTACCTTCCGTGGATGTTGGAGGGTAAAAACAAATATTACCTGTGCAGGGTTTCTGCTCACAGAGGGAGCTGCATCCCCTAATTGGACACCATGACTTAATGTGATGAACCAACCTCTCGGCCATCAGACCCTTGTAAACATCATACATGTAGGTAGGTGTCATGCTGGTCCCCCTATAGACCAGCTTGACTGAACAGATTCCATGCTTACCATTGACTACAATTTACTGTTGGTCTATACACTGCACCTTGACCTTTTGTACTCAGGAGAAGATCATTTTCTTTTCTCTTTCCAATGGTAATCATAAATTTTCCAATTGGTATTTTTTTCACCCATCTGATGATTACCCTCCATTATTACACCATACACAGTCAACTGGATTTGAAACCATCAAAGAAACAAATTAAAGCTTTTGATTTTGACATTTACTGCAAAGAAAAATGGGCTAGCTGCTAGTGTTTTGATCATAAATCATGATTATGAAATATTGTTTGGGGCTTGTCATACAAGGTTGTTTAATTTGACCCCTAGATCCCTGGATGACCCCTACATCAAGGGTCGCCCAGTTTTCTTGTTGGGAGCAGAAAAGTGGAATAACTGGTCTAGTTAGAGTTCTAGAATTTTATGTCATTCCTGAGAAGGTAAACAGTTTGAAGCTGTTGACAAATTTGTCATCAAGGTAGATGATTGAAGACTGTACCAGTGAAATGGATCCCTTCACCATGCAGGTGCATGTAGTAGGAGGCTCACATTCCGCCACTGTGATAGAAGAGTGGAATTTTTCAACTTTTGTTTACTTTACGTACAACGAGAACATGGTTAGGTATATAGCCCTTCAAAAGTAAAATTTATGGATTGACTTGGTAATGTTATTGAACAACTTTCCCCCATTTCACATAGTTGGTTTACTAAACCAGAATGCAAGGCATTCGCACTCGCGAATCTAAAACTGAAGGAGGAAAAAAACAATGGTGATTAACGTTAAGGGGGATCGAGCTCACGACATTCACATGCTCATGAGTGGAAGTCACATGCTTCATCCACTAGGCTACAGGGACTTCTCGAAAATGGTATCGTTTAAATAATATATCAACTCTGCTTAGCATTATGCGTACCTTCTATAATTAGTAATGCTTACAGTAACAAAATTAATGGAGCCTTTTTTTTTTTTGTTGTATTTAACCAAGGAAAGTGCTCACTAGAAGGCAGTACTTCCATGCTTTAACTGGGGATTAATTAACACTTCCGCAATCACTCTTTGATGGTCACGAACATTCGCCGTTTGCTGTTCGAAGCATGAGAATAGTATATACACCACAGATAAATAATTCTGTGATATACACTGGTATCTGAATATGATACGTCAGTGTGTCACATGATCACTGGCATAGCAAGCACCTATTTCCAAGGGAGATACAAATTTCTGCTGAACCTCCTTGGCGAAAGATAACTACGCAGTGCTTATTGCACAATTTTTTACATACGGGGACTTGATTATCTTATCTGTTCACCGTGTCTACCCCACTCCGTGAAGTCTTCAATTTTGAAGAAAATAAAGCGTAACTCAATTGTTTGTCGCTCTTTTTCTAGTTATGGTTGGGCTGTTGTGAAGCAGGTTTAACCGTACAATGTGTTGCTTATAAAACACATAAACTTTTCCTTCAGCAGATCACACAGACGTTTCAAAATATGAGCAATGAAGGGTAACGACCTCTTCTAAAAGAATAGCTGTTGACAAAAACAATAAAGAGGGCAGTTAAGAACGTTATACAGTCATTTCAAGAACCACAGTATCTCTCAAGAAATAAACCTCAAACTGTAAAGAAGCTAAAAACATCCTTACATAAATAGGCTCTATTTATAGCTAATATCTATATATATCTACAATTTATTTTCCTACACAATAGATGAACAAAAGCAATGAGACTCAGAATGAAAACTCTGTGACAAGTCCATTAAATGACTGGTATACTTCGCATTGCTTGTAAAACCAACCGTAATGTCTAAATTTGAGAATGACTCACATTCATCCAAAAGCATGGAATTGTTTGTGAGTTTGCTTATATCACGTTAAAACAGTATTGGATAAAATTCCTACCAAAAATCTAACCGTGTACCAACTTGGTAATTATTCCAGATAGTAAACCACCTTCTCACCCTCCCCTCCGCCCCTACCACACCCCCTCCCACTGTACTTAACTCATAATTGAAGATAGCTTTGCAAGGTAATTTTGTACTTTCTGTACATAATATTAATTAATATTTTACTGTTTGTGTTTTTTTCCTCAGATTGCTTTCATTGGCAGAAGTAATGTTGGAAAATCTTCACTGATTAAGGAGTTGCTCAGAGGAGTCAAAGATCTTCGTGTAAGAACTTCAAAAACCCCAGTGAGTTTTTTAGATCTAGATAATTTTTTATTAGACTATGCTATTTGTTTGAATACCAATCCTTTAATTTCTCAATCTTTCCTCAGCAACTGTTTGAGTTACATTTATAATTAGCCAAAACATGCAATCAGTCAAGTACTTTTACCAGATGAGGACTGTCTCATAGGCAATACAATATGGGTTATAGACTTAACAATACAAATGCACAACTTAGGCCACTTGAAAAATCAAGTCTTGTTTAGCATTCCTGCCCAACCACACAAATGGCCATCACTTGGGCCCAAACTACAGTGTGCATAAACTATAAAATGTTCTCATAGTCATACATTAGGTAGATATTTCAAGTTCTTAAAATAAATTTGGTCGAATCTGGCTTGAGTGCATTCCTCTACAAACTTATCAGACACATGCTGTGGGGAAGGACAAATCTGGGCCTTTTTCATTTCTACCTTGTGCATATTACTCTGGCTCCCCTCCCCCCCCCAGCCCAGCCTCCTCTCCCCTGCTTTAAAACCTGACAAAATTGGAGTGAAAAGTTGCAAAATTAATCTTTTCCCAAGGCCTTGCACCGTTTCTGCTGACGTGTGGAATTCAGAAACTTGCTACAGTATATCCCATTGGACGGATTTAGAACAAAATTGTAGCATAGTACAGAGGGATATAAATGTTAGTCACAGTATCTGTCCCAAGCCATACTCTCAGAAACCAGTGCAACTCCACATCGTTGAACTTTCTCCCATGTATAAAGTGGTATTAACCGCTCAAGATTACTGTTATAAAGTTTCTCTCTATGTTTGTTTCCTTCTTTTAGGGCCATACAAAGCTGGTGATATTTTTCCAGGTGGGAAAGGCTTTTATGTTGGTGGACATGCCAGGTTATGGTTTTAGGCAACCTGAAAACTTTGAACTCAGTGCAGAAGGTTACCTGAAAAACAGGAAAAAGTAAGTCAGAGCATTATGCAACTTTTGATATTGGTGGCCATGCTTGGTTATGGTTTCAGGCAACCTGAAAACTTTGAATTCAGTGCAGGTTACCTGAAAAACAGGAAAAAGTAAGTCGGAACATTATGCAACGTTTGATACTAGCACTATGGCAAGATGTACTTTTGCTTCCAGGGTGTAGGATATTGACCATGACTGAAATTTGTAGCTATCATGCCTTAGAGATTATTTGTGTGTCATCTGACTTTTTCCTCATTTTGTGTTGTTTGTTATGAAATGTTGATTTACAGAACTTAAACTCAGACACAGGTTGCAGACATTCCCATAGGAAAATTGTAGTTATGTGTTTTGACTGCAGCCTCCTTTTTTAGGCTACTGGTGGCAGTCATTGCATGTGGAGATCATGCATAATTGGGTTTTTATATTTTCAAAGATGGTTTGAAACTGGTTTCATGCTGAACTATTGAGAGTGATGTCTGATCTATGTTGCCAACTGTTGGGCTGTTCTGTGTCACGTAAGTCACAGCATTTGCAGAAATTTTGGTGTAAAACAACCCTTAGAGTTATGAATGACATAAAAGTAGTCAATAAAGCACTTTTTGCCTAAAATGTGTAGCCTTATCTTTCCTCCCAGTTACACAAATCTCCGATTTCTCCCATGTGACATGAACAATAGTGCCCCCAATAAACGCGATAAGTCACTCAGAGATTAACAGAGTTTCAATGTGATGGACAAAATGTAAAATCCTGTGAAGTGTTAGGTAGGAAGGGATAATTAGGTTTTGTTTTGGCAAAAGAAGGTTTTAGTGTACTTAAATTGGTCAAATTGAGTTCTTAGAATTTATCCGCGAGACAGCACACACAGCTGTTTGTCGTCACATAAGTCACAAAATGACATCACAGAAGTCACAGACAAATTTTTTTCCAACTGACTAAGTAATTTAACTTGTTGTATAAGACACATTATGGTCAAATGTCTGACTGGGGATTGTCATTTATGTGGAATAACAATTGTATCTAGAATGATAGGGTCAAAATAAGGTCATTTCAATGCATTCAAAAAGAAAATGTAAACTTCTCTGCATATCTGCCCTTTGACACATATTGTGCCAGAAATTGCCAGTTTACGAATAATTGTGCAAGAAAATATTAATTTCAAACAAACTATGCCCTCTGCTATGAAAAGTGTGCAATAATTCTGAGAAATACTTGAGTGTTTACTTGTTTTTACATTTTCGGAAGTTGAATTAATACAGACAAAGAGAAAGAACTATAAGCTAAAAGAGATATTACAATTCACATCTTTTTGTCATTGAAGGACTTGTACCATTACAGAAGCCTTCCATTTTGTGGGTATTTCCATATGTACTAATTATGCAACAGTGGTATCATTGTCCAATCACTTTTGATTCCTTGCCGAAGGCAGAGGGAATCTATGCGATGGTGATGTCGTGTGTGTTTGCGTGTGTGTTTGCGTGTGTGTATGTGACGCCCCTTGTACGTATGTAGAGTAGCTAATACTGTATGCGAGTAAGATGAAGTTCAATATTGCAGTGGAAAATGTTGGAAGAAACTGAGTCCTTCTTTAGTCAAACATCACCAATAAGTTGGACGACAAACACAAGGAACATTACGTTCAAAAAGTGAGATCAGTTGGATCGAGGAACTGAGGATCCTTATTTAATTCCCAAGTCGATGTTCAATAACCTTGTGAAAGCTTCTAATGTTACACTGCCAAATTTACAATATCTGGACATATTCTTTTATCTTGTAAATAAAACATCACCTTACACACTTTAGACTTTAAAGATGTAAAAGCTTGGGCGCATATAAATACTTTGTAGCAAGTTTTGTGAGAGAAATTCTGGTGTACCAAAATACCTCAAAGTTACATCTTTATTATCACTAGTATGGTAAGACTAAATTAAATAAGACTCAGAGTAGCATACTTGAGAACGTTATTACAAGGGTCAGCCTTAAGGATATTGTTTTGCATAGCAAATTTGCTATGCATTTTTTATGTCGTACAGCAATTAACAACTTTTCTTTTTGATTCCTTGCCGAAGGCAGGCAAGGAATCTATGCGATGGTGATGTCGTGTGTGTGTATGTATGTGTGCACTCTCAAACATGTCCTTAGCGGGTACCGAGGAGGCAGGCTCGAGCTACGCTCTAGCATGTCTTTCCTAGCTCACATGCGGCTCGAAACTGGAGTAGCTACCCGAAAATTCGGCCACTGCAATGAGAAGTCATGCGCGGCTGCACGTGCCTGCCTT
>WURT03522021.1:1275-17861 GCA_009936505.3 Holothuria glaberrima | reverse complement strand
ACTCACTACTAGAATGAGTACAAAGTATGAGTAGATACTTCAAGTCTGATGAAAATTGTTGAAGATATTGATCGATGTTCATGATAATAAAAAGAATGATTTTAAAAAATCCTTACAAATATTCCATAGTGAGTTTCAGATGGCTTTTATGCACCCTTAAAAAGTTCCTACAAGGTTTATAAGACATGCCCACAATATCGTGATATCCTTGATCCAGTTTCAGATGCTCAGCTGAGATTTTTGTAAATGAGTGACTTTGTCAGCTAAAGTTTGAAATTTGTATAATAATTGAACTGTATCTGAAATGCCAAATATCCTTAGTTCCTCTATCTCTAAGGGTAACTATTGATTTTAAAAGTAAGGAAACGTGAATTATTAAAAGAATATTTTATTCAAGAAAGCTTTTAGTATCCTTAGCCATTTTTCTTAAGCCCCACCCTCAGTAAGCTTTCTTGCTGTCCTTGCCTTTCTTTCAGCTTTGTTAGGGGTTTACAGAACCATCTCCAGAAGAAATACAACCCACCTGACCTGCAGGAAAAATGGAGCAGTGATGAGACCATTCTACACATTCATTACAAGGTGAGATTTAGAATAAAGCAACTGAAAAGTTTTCCCACCCTGTCCCCACCCAGGACACCACCCTGTTGTCACCCCATATCACCCCCCCCCTTCTTGTTCACTCCAGCACAAAACATTCCCCATGCCAGTTTATTCATTTTAGATTCATTCTTGATTAGGCAAATAGTACCAAAACTACTTCATTTTAGTGGAAGATAAGGCAGATTCAGAATTAAGTGTTCAATGTTCATGAAAATAAGAAGAAAGAATTAAATGGATAAATGAGCGTTAAACTTTTAACAAAATTGTGAAGCCTCGAGGTAAAGTGGACAGAGTGTAACCATTTACTGTCAAAAAGGTTTTATGGGGGTTTATTACTGGACATAAAAAACCAAGAAAGAAGAATAAAACAGAGGAAAAGTAAGAAAGCATAGTTTTCTCTTGAAATTTCAAAATATACAAAACTTCCTCATGGGTGGTAATCATGTTAGCTATTGTATCAAAGTCATCACAACAAAGAAACAGTTGTTTTGCTGAAAATCAAATATTCATATGATTTAATTGTTGTGTAAGCCAAGATTTTGGTATCTAGGAGTGGAAACATTATCTTAATGTGTCTAATTGTGAAGTTATAAAGTTTTATAAGCAAGCTGAAAACATCCATTACAGTCTGGTTGTACTGAATAGACTTAGAAACTCAGTAAACGTTTATCTTTAGATAATACAGTGTTACTTGTGATGTTTATCTACGGGAAGTCCTTGTACATTTCTAGGAATTAGGTGAAGGTCCTGTCGTGATGTAGTGTGAAATGCAATGCAAATAGTTCTTGGCTTATTGTCATGAAATTGGAAGGGTTTCTCTCTTTTGTTGAGGTTTTTTTTTTTTTGGGGGGGGGAGGAGGGATTGACCTTGTACTACTTTTTTTCACAAGTGAAATGTTGTACGGAAACATTTAACATCAGAAATCAGATCCAACAACTCCTTGACAATTTTACCTGAAACATGTATTTGTATAGTATGTGTGTTACCATATAACATAGTATCTGAACAGTGGGGTATTTTTGAAATGAAAGTATCAATTTGTTACTAGACCTAATTAAAACTGAAATGTTCAATCAAAGGGATATGAGAAATTTTCAGAACTTTTACTCTAAACCATAAAAATTTCCTCCCTTTTTTTCAGAGTGTACTGAATGTGCAAGACATTTCTGTCCTCGGATTTGTATATTGTTTGCTTCTTCTCTATGTATATTTTTCAGTTAGTAAGTATTAATACGAGTGGCTCTTTTAAGATGTTATTTTACTGCATCGACAAAGCCACACAAAAGTGAATTTTTTCTGGTCTGTGAAATGATGATAATAATGTTGGTTTTCTTATCAGTGGTAGTTTTCAAAGCTCTCTGCAAACGTTTGTCACAGTGCTTTTGTTCCTAAACAATTCTCAAATCCCAGGGAACTGTACAATATGGCAACTGTGGAAGTGATTAAAGTTTAAGACTTATACAAACATTTTGTTTTCTTTAAAATGTTGAAATTTTTCACCTCTTGAAGGCAGTATGACATTTTCATACATTATAAAATTGTTTGTGTCTAGGGGACTGAGCTGAAAGCACATATTTTATATACTTGTGCAAAATGTTCATATCACTTCATTCTTGAAAATGGGCAGTTTGGTCTTGAAGGATAATTTGAGTTCTATTACCTCAAAAGTTTGGTAACCAGAATTATATTCTTTCCTTAAATTTATCCTGTCTTTTGTGATTCCTTTCAACATAAGACATGTCAGGTTAAAAGCATGTTTACCAAAATGCTGGATTTGCCCCTTTGAAATGAGGTGACTTGAATTTCAATGTCTTTACTTCTCTCAAGGTCGAATCGAGATGGTAAAATCTAAATGGGGACTAGCTCTAAGTGCAATTCTGTTGGTATCTCTGTCTCCATTGATGGCTGTCGGAGTAACATTACTTCTGGGAGTGGAGACAACTCTGAATGAAGGGTGAGAAAATGTTGATATATTTTGAATAAGACAGGGAAGCTACCACAAGACAGAAGAATGGGCAAACTCAAACTTTTGAAATTTGAATTTTGTAACTTTGAGCATGGGTTACCTGTAGTGATATTTTAGAGAAAAGTATGTAACATTATTTTGTAAAAGAAGCCTTTAAAGACACTATGCATTTGGAGGAATTTTGCTGGTCTTTTTTATTTCCTAGGGTGATGTGATTTAAAGATGTGAGTGTTTGATTTGATAAACACTGGCATATCTATAGTGTACAAACTAGATGTTTTAGTGTTTGAATCTCATAGTTTCTGAGAGTAATACTTTCTTTAAATGTCAAGTCAGTTTAATCATAGGTGAATCAGTAGGAAATGTTGAGTCTGTAATGTACATGCAAGGAAATGAATTTTTCCTTTTTTCCTTTAGAGAAATATTCCCATATTTAGTGATAATCATTGGACTTGAAAATATTCTGGTGGTGACTAAATCTGTTGCACTTACACAAACAGATCAAGATGTGCCAACAAGGATAGCAACAGGTGAGTCTTCCTGACTTAGAAGCTCCAGGCTGGCTACAGCCAGTTGAGAGCCTTTTTGCAGCCTGACTGCAGCCTGACTACATCCTGACTACAGCCTGACTGCAGCCTGGTTGGGCTTGACAAATCCCACAGAAGGCAATTTTGTTGTGCGTACAGCAGATGTCATTTAAGCTGGGATAGAAAACCAGCATTAACTGCCAAGACATTGTGTTATAAATACAAGCTCCAGGCTATCTGCAGCCTGGTTGGACTTGAAGCAAGCAGTAAATAGCCTTCAGGTTGTAAGTTTGCCCCTGTGTTGTTAGTTTGGTAGACATCACCTAGCCTTTGATTAAACATCAGCATTAACTATGAAGATGTTTTATTCTGTAAATACGAAACACATTTTATTGAACATCAGCAAAAAAAGTCAAAGAGATGCTGTGTAGTTGGTAAAGGAGTTGGAATGGGCGGGGGATGACGGTTAGTGGTAGGGTGGTAGAGCTGAGGTGGTTATACAGTAAAGCAGAAAGCAGATATCTTGCATGGGTGTGAGCAGGGAATAATTGTATCTGGTATCGCATTGCATTTTGCGACACAAGCTGGTCAAATTGCTACACAAATGCAAAATTGTGTAGCAGTGTTTGTACATACAACATTAGGGTTTTCAATGATTTTGTGATCAAAAACCCTATAAACATCAAAATTGCTATGCAAATTTTGAACTCTAAATTATTCCCTGGTGAGTGTTATATTTGCAAATGCATAAATGCAGTTATCAAACACTACCATTTTAGTTTTTAGTGATGTTTTGGGGGTGTTTTGCGATGGGTTGTACAGTAGTATTGGACAAATTGTCAGTATTCACAGTATCAGTATGGCCAATATTCCCAATTTTCATCCTGTATCGTTACTTGTAGAAATTACCTAAAATGCTGATATTGCCTAAAATGCTGACATTACCTGAGTGATATTTCTCATTCTGTACTTTTCAAAAATGTCATGCTATTGTAGTAGATTTGGTTGTAAGTTTCACTATTTTACCTCATGAAAATGAAACAACACTAAGAGGAAGCACCCAATAGCGCATGGATTCGAATACAGTTCACACATTTCTCAAATATCGTTATTGGATCCGTATCTGCCAATATTGAGAATTGAAATGTTGGTATTGGTAATATGGGCTCCTTACAAAATAGATACACACTGGGTAGTGTCCCATAGTGTTCATATTTTCACCTGTGTGAGTTTTTTTTTTGTATTTGCATTCTCTCACAGGGTTAAAAGAAGAAGGCTGGTATATCATGAAGAATCTCTGTGCTGGACTGCTTATTGTCCTTTGGGGTTATTTCACATTTGTTCCAGCTATCCAGGTATGATATTATACCAAAAGTATGTTGCAGCCTACTTACAACTTCGTGGCAGCTGCCAAAATATTAGTGCTGTTCAAGCCTACTGTTAAGTGCGTAAAGGAGTTTGAATAGGTAAGGGAAGGGGTGGGGGCTTGCTGAGGCTAAGACAGTGACAAAGCAGAAATCTTTGCCATTAGGTATTCTCCATACAACTTTGCTGCATTTTGGATGTAGCTTGGGTGAGATGGAACACTAGTAGCCTCATGGGTTGTGTGTTCAACACACCACAGCTGACATTGAAAGTAAATATGTCCCCTTACTGGTTTCCACACAACTCTTGCCCATACCATTCTAATGCAGAGAACTTGAAATTTTCTTGTGGGGGGGGGGGCGGTTTTGTCATGGAGTACTTGTTTGAGCAGAGATTGCTAGGTTTGGAATTGTCTGTGGCTAGTTGCCTTGGGGCAAGTTGTCCATGGGATATCCACTGGGTGGGAATTATCTGGGAGGAGTGGCCTGACCATGCCACCATTGACCCTCTCCTTATTCCTTGACATATGGCCAGCCTGCCTATGCCTTCACTGCCTATCTATACCTTGATGTCATGATAATAAAATCTTCACAGAAAAAGAACTTTCAAATCATTTTAAGATTAGAAGAATGAGCATGCACTATAAACATATTTTGTTTAAGTTTGATCATTTCCTTCCAACTCTTCGGTGCTACTCTCTTCCTCATAATATCTTTTTAATCACAGGAGTTCTGTATTTTGGCTCTGGTCGCCATGTTAACAGACTTTTTCCTCCAGATGTGTTTCTTTGTACCTGTTCTGTCTCTTGACTTTAGAAGGAAGGAGGTAAGATAATTCTTCATTGATTTTAGTTTTTGCTTTGATGCTTTGTTTAGAGAGGTTATCATGAAAAGCTAGGAACATTTTAGGTCTTATGAGATGTAAAACAGTCACACCGAAAGAATCTGTGACGTATCTAGAAAATGAAGATTGATAAGACATTCAGCTGTAACATTTAAGGGGTGGGAATTGAGACTTCCTTCATCAAATGGTAGAGCATGTACCCTTTTCTTCAGTGTTGACTCTGTGATATGGTCTTGACGTCGCATGATGGGCTGGAAATGATGTTTGTAAGATCTTAAGACAATTGCTGAATGTTGTTCATTTTGCCATACTAGTGAGCTTATGAAAATTTAGATAATTCCTAGACACTGTCCTATAGCTTGTGTGGTAGATGATACAAAATAAGGGGTGACATTTGTAACAACGAGTCTTAACAGTATAGACGTCGTGTTGGATCCCTGGATAATTAAAGGAAAATGCATTTTCATGTAAGGGCAACCACATTCAAGTCTCAAGTGACTATCTTAAATTAAAAGAATCCTAAGTTGATGTAAAATGATGAATTGAATGCTGCCCAACATCAAGTTGTAATCTATTAGACATTTTGGGCTTTGACCACATGGGTAATTGCCTAGGGTCATAATGTAACTTCCTGAAGCCTGAATCATTATTACTTACATGTAGAACAGAAGTCCTGTCCCGATGAAATCACTCACCTCTTCAATACATTACTTCTCAAAATGAAACAATGACCCAAACAATGTAGTTATGTCATATTCTTAGCTATAAATATTTTGCTTCCACATTTTGCCCAGAAATTTTTTTTATTTTCAGTTGTGACAATATGCATGTGACACCAGATTTTGCTGTTTTTGCTCTTAAATTTGCTTGACTTAAATTTTTCCTTCACATTTATCTCTCTGAATATTCAATCCCCATTTTCACAGCATGACGATTGTGCACAAAGCCAAGCCCTCCCTGATGTGGCCATTGCTATTGACTTTCCTCAGTCCATGAAGACTCTTTCCCCATTTGACACCCCATCCCCCAACCTTCCACCGGGCAGACCAGATCGTCCGACCAAAGTGCCATTCGCGATTTTACTTGCAAGTCTCCGAATCCTGCAAAGATTGATCATGGTAAGGACGTGCTAATGTTTGATTTGTGTATGTTGGGAGGGGTGGGGGAGGGGGGATGAAGTGTAGGGAGTTCAACCCTCCCCAACATAGACAGGGATTTGTGCTGTGCTGTATATTTTTGAGGGGAAACCTGGGAGAGTCCATAAGGATCCCCATGATGTATTAATCCAGCTATTCCAAAAGTTGTAAAGAAAAGGTTTTAAGATGGGTGTATAGAAAAACTCCAAAGTGTGTATACCCTTTGAAAACATGGGAAAGACTGTAAGCCTGCTCATCCATTATTGTGCTTCATGGAGAAGTAGTCTAAAAACTTTTTTCCTGATGTCCCCATGTGCAGTGATGGGTAACTAACTACAGCATCTCTACTTACTTGCATTTTTTACAATTCCGGCATCCTCTTGGTCTCCAACCCTGGCCCCTGCCATAGAAACATCAGTAGCCTCAAAAGGGGCCACAAGCCTTAGTTCGTGCACTATCCTTCTAGGTTGCCCAAACAACACTCATGAGGTTTATATGTACAAACAATTGGGCTCACAAGCAATTATTTTGTTATCTCAGGTGCTGTGGACTATTCCGTAGTGCCTGCAGTAAGCTCTTATAGTTTGGTCATTGGTATTCATGAGTATTACAAGGGACAATTATGCAGAAGTTCAATTACAGTACAACTTCAGTAAACACTTTAGAAACATGGTGTATTTTTTCTGCCTGAGGGTGACTGCCTGACTGTGTATGAATTAGTGGCTGGGTCCAGAGATATAAGATGCAAATTCTGAGCAATTGTCTACCCTGCATTCTCCAGTTTAGTTAATCTACTCTTATCCTTGCAATTTGCAGTCAATTGGGCTGAGGTAATTCTGTCATGAAGTAGCTTGTATCATATGTTCTCTGACTCAGTGTTTATTCCATTTCAAAGATAAAGAGCTTAAGATGGCAGTGAGTGTCATAAGCTTCACAAATTATTTGCACTTCATTGATTCCACACAAAAGATGTAAACAGATTGAGCTGGATAGTCAATCCTGTAGTCAGCAGGTAGGAAAATGATGAAATTTACCACAACAGTCATCAGCCATAGTGAGAGTTGAGAAAGGTATTAATGTCAGTTAGGTTGTCTAACTTTTTCCCTGTATTTCCCAGGGTTCATTATTGATTGACCATTGAAATAGGATATTGTCTCTCTCTAACCCTCTGTCTCTCACCTCTTGCAGACTTTCCTCCTTGTCTGGATCGTTGTTTCATTTCTGTTCATCTATCACTCTGGCTTAGCCCAGTATCTTTACGAGTCCATCAACAACAACTCCACCATCTCATCTGCCACTAAGAAAGTCCCGAGGGTCAAGGACCACTTAGAATACCTTAACAAAGAATTCTTAGATAACAGCGGTGGCGACCCATTACAGGATCATAAGGTCAATCGGGATGTGGAAATGGATATTAACAGCCTCCCTCTTCCTCTCAATGATTTCCAAGTCACCCCAGCCGTCTCTTTCCCAGAAGCAGAGAACAGTTTAGCAGAAGGGACGGAAAGATTTTTGTTGAGTCTTTGGTTGAGTAATAAACAGCACTGGAGGTTTTCGGCTTGGCACTGGCCTGCTTTGCTCAATTTCTACAATATCAGCTTGTCTGATAGGTAAGGGCATATGAACAAACGGTCCGGTGTTACAATTCATAAGCAATTCTTATAAGGTGTGACATATCATTATAGTAACATGCAGTGGCTGTCCTAAGTCCATTCTTAAATGTAAGAATTTGGGTACATGTATGACATTGAAAGTGCTAGCATGTACTTACTGCAAATTTGATTTTAAATGAACAGACAATCTTTACAAATACCACAACTGCTTATGGGCAGATGTCAAAGTTTTTTTATTTGAATAAAAAACTAGTATGCAGTCTGCTTTATATAAGTATGCATGGACTTCCAAAGGTATGATAAGTAGATAAATATGCATGAACATACAAGTCTTGACATTTATATCTGTACAGAATGTGAGCATAGAATATTTAAGACTACTCTTCTTTCTCAATAACTATAGGTACATTAGCATCCTACCACCAATAAAGCTGAATATTCAAGTAGGTCCGGAGGAGGCCATTCGTCTGCGCCTGGAGTCTGAAAGGTTCCGATTTGACAGTTATAAAGGTACAGTGAGAGATGATGAGGAATACTGGAGGACAGAACAGAGGGACATGCCTCAGGAGTACCCTCAGTATAATTATTATTTGACTTTGTTTCTTGGAGTTGCCAGTGGAGCTTCGTTAGTTATCTTACTCCTTCTTCTTTGTTGGTGTGGACAAGTGATTCGAAACAAAACACCAAAATATTTCATGAACGTCGCAATTCCAAAGTTCGACGGTCAACTGCAGCAGATTACTCAGTGTCTTAAAGGGCACAAGCAGGTAAGTAATAGCAGCTCGATTTTAAGTTCTAAATAGATTATGGCTAATAAGTTTTTTATATGTTGGATCAAAAGGGTACCAACAGAAAATATTCTTCATCATTATGAAAGCATTCAGTATCACCAGTAACCTCTGATATTTCTGGGCTGGGATTATGACATCATCTTCTGTTGTGTTCCCCCAGTCATTGAATCCCAATGATCCCACTATCAAGGAATACCGCAGAAACAATAGGTGGTTGAGATGAATAGCCCAAGCTCAATGGGATGAGATGAATAGCGATGAGTGTAGCTCCAGCTTTAAGAAGTGATGATTTAGTGGAACACATGAAGGGATGGAAATTACTAAATATATGTAAAATGTGTAAATAAATAGCTCTTAGTACCAAAATAGTATGCTTTACTAGAGATGTAAATGCTGCATCATTTGGAAAGTGTGGATGCATGAATTATTCATGAGCTTCCAAGTAGTGAATTTCTTTTTTTGAGAAACATATTTCTTGAAAATAAAGTTAACCATGTACCTTATCTTGATTCCTTTATCATTCTATGCCTGTAAATCATTTTTGATAGATGTGAAGACATTGTATTATATGGTGTGTATACCATAAAGGCAATGTTTCCCTATAAAAAGTTATGACATGATCCTATCCTCCCTAAATTCCCTTCAGCGTGTGGAGTTAATATTTTGAATTACGAAAATATGTATCACCTTCCCCCTTCCAATCATCACCTCTGCATCCCCCCCCCCATCTTATCTAAAAGAATTAAAATAAAAGGAAATGCATTCTGTGTTTCACTCAAATTACAACCCTGTATGTTGTGGATTGCTTGCTAAGTTAGCTTCATGTTTTGACCTGACTCACAACAGAGATGTAGATTAATTTGTATAATGGAGTCAGGAGTCCAGGGTAGTGAGAAACCCATTACATTTTCGATTTGTGTGTACTCTCAAAGACTGTTTGACTTGACATTGTCTTGCATTCTTACAAACAGGAAGTCGAAATATTGATTAGCAGAAAAGGAAGATTTGTCAGCGCCTGTTTGGGTGGAGAGATTCGTTTATGGGACTATGATGGTCAAGAAGTGATGTGTTTAGATCGTACAAGGTATTAACTTTGATCATTTTAATGTACAACTTACACTTTATTAATTATTTGTTATACAAACACGATACTTTGAGGACAACTAGTATATTTTACCAGCGCAATATCATTTTGGGAGAAGTGTTTTCACACTGCATGTTGTGCTCGTTTTTTATGTCTTTAGAATTGATGTAAGGTTCTTTGTGTATGAAATTGTGTAATTTTTGAGCTAGCAGTAGCCCCCATAATGTGATATAGAAAGATAGACCCTTTTCAAAACAGCTCTTGCAAAGGATTAGGGGATAGCGTTTTGGTATGCATTGTTTTTGGCCACAGTAAAATGCCATTGACAAAAAAGAAGCACATCAAACCTCTGTCCCACAATCCTTTGTGATTACTATTTGGTAAAGGGTCCATGGGTCATGTTACTATATGAGAATGTGTTATAAAAAGTTGGAATCATGGATACTCTAGGCAATAAAATTGCCATCTGAAGTAAAAATGAATTCTTACTGCTATTGTCTTCTATGTAGTTGCCATGGTAATTAGCCTTCCTGTAACTTAAGTTTGGATTTGTAAAATTGTATAAATTGTAACATATTCTTCTGTCCTTTGAAATCAGCAAATTTGTAAAATGTGATGGACAATGGGCATTTACTATCCAGCACTATGAGTTCTGCTTGATTCATTACGTTGTTTCCGTCGGCAAGATGCTGTCCCTCTCCATTGGCGGTGATTTGTTCTCAATATAAGAGGGGACATGAACCCATTTTCAAATGATTAACTGTGTAAAAAAAAATCACAGTCAATAGGTGATTTCTCAAATATGGGGGGGGGCGGGGTGGGGGCATATCCCCCATGTTCCCCTGGGATCTCCCCCCATTTCCCTCTCTACCTAGGAGTTCATTGGATACTTGGGATGTAACTTTGTCATGTGGCACTGATTGTAGCTGCAGCTGTCTAGAGGACTTTTTTCTTGTGTAAAGTGCTTTAGTACTTTGGTGATAAAGCAGTACAAAAATTCAAGCATTATTGTACTTAAGTAATAAGTTGAATGTGTCTGCTGTTTTGTGCTTGTGCAAGGCAGAGTATGACAATTGTAAATTTACTGCCAATTTTCTCTTAAAACTTTCTTAAAGTTAGACACAAGCAGAGGAAGTGTGATGCATATAGTTGTAGTCTTGCAATGCAAAATGTTACCTGATTCTCTTGGGTACCAAGAATCCTGATTCTAAATAGAAATGGTCTATGAAGAATTCAGGACTTAAAGTTGGCTATATTGCTGCCCCCAACTCACTACAATTTTTTTGTGTGAACCTATTGTTATCAAAAGTAATTTTATCATTATGAATCTGTCCCTCTTACAACAGTCAGCATTACAGGATGAAGAAATCCCACAGTGTGGGCAGTCTGAATGCCATGCTGCGAGGGTACTCTTATGGGAAGTCTCGATCGTTACCCAGAACTTCATCCAGTAGTCCATTCAGCCCGTTTGAAGGCATGAGCGACCAAAGTTCCCATTTCGGCAGTCCTCCTGATACAGGCATCAGTGGGAGGTCACTGTCTGTTAGCAGTGTGGACATGGAAACATGTTTGATGGAACAAGGTGTTGATCATGGATTTTATGAGCATCCTGAACTAGCAAGAAGCGTTTCTCCTCTGGATGAGTTACTTGCATCAGAGGAATTGACCCCTGATACCAACTCCCCAATTTGGTGCTTAGCTTGCGATGATGAGGTTCTCTTGGTAGGCTGTTCAGATGGCAAGATAGAGGTAAGCAGGCAATTGTGAATGTAGAAATCTATTCTGTATGGCCTCCTCATTGATACTCTTATTGTGAATGTAAACAAGTGGTATCAGAATAGATACCAAGCTAAATGAAGCCTGCTTTTGAAGTTGGTCAAAAATAAGAGCTGGAATAGTTTTAAAATCTTTTAGTGGGAATAGATGTAAAGTGTGTTCTTATATCACATACATGTTGACACTTGTGTGTTTGTCCATGTACAAAGCATTTCTATTGGGAGGGCATTACACATAATCACTAAAGCATCCATCGACAAACAAATGAGTTTTTATAGTCACTCATTTCTAAAAAAAAAAAATGAAAAGGATCAGAAAATCAAGGGATAGTGAAATCCACATAGCACCAACATTTGTGGTCTAGTCATACACATCAGTTTGCATTATGGAGTGTATTTCTTGAAAGATGCCATGTACCTGAACATACATTGTCTATTTTTTTTTTTTTTGTCTATTTTCATCCTTTTTGCAGTTGTGGGACATCACTTTCTGTCGCTTTATAACATCTTATGAAGAATCCACTGTTGGTATTACTGACATGGTGCTGAGGCGTAACCAGCTGGTGGTATCCAGGTTGGATGGTACTCTTCAATTTCTGGTGCTACAGAGGAAGGGGGGAAATTCTGGTGCTCCTCAATCACCATTGTTACCTGGTAGCCCTCTTCAGAGTAAGAATGGCTTTTGTTACTGTAACACTGACTTTTGATCTTTCACATTCCTGTGTACTCATGTAAACTAAAGGTAGCATACAGACATGGAATAAAGAGGGTGAGGCTGGGGAAGGGGTTGGGCAAGGACAGTTGGGTTACCATCCCTAAGTTGCAGTGCAAGGTTGGCTTACTTTCTTTAACCTTTTTCATCAGACGCCAAAAGATCTCAGCATTATGGTGTTAAGTTTTGTAATATCCCCCCGTACCCCTGTCAAGGCTTTTGTACCTTCACCAATCGAAGATTTGGGCTTGTTCTCACAAGTTCAGCCCCTCTTTGATTTGTGAAACTCTTGATCTACACCTTATAAAGCCCTGCTTTCCCACGTATTGTTTGAACTAACTAGTAGTGAGGACAAACTTCTTCTAGAGAACAGCTGACTTTCATGTTCTCTGTCAAGAGTGGAAGCTACCTTTTCCTGCTGACCCAGACAACAACCAAATAAATACAATTAGGTTATCAAGTAAAGAAAAATTTGGTTGTCAGGGAGAAGAAGCATGGGCATCACACTTTCTTGCATGAAGTTCACTTTGGTAGTAAATGTGATAAGCCCAACTGATACATATGTTAAGAACTGATCATAGAAATTGTTATCTTATGTTTCATTCAATCATGGTAATCATGTCAATGTGGTTCTTTATCTTTTTGTAATTTATGTTAAAATTTCTTTGAATCTGACAGATGGGATATGTCATGGACTAGCTGTGGATGCAGAGCTGTTCCTTTTGAATACCTTGAAGGAACACAAGGGTCCAATAAATAAACTAATACTAGCCAAGAATAAGGTGGTCTCTGCTGGTCAAGATCATCTCATAAAGGTAGGTTTGTTTTAAGAACTGTTAGATACCATGTCAGGTGTAGGGGGGAGGCGGGGTGGGGTAGGGTGGGGTTAGCCGGATTGTGTGTATTCATTATACACTCACATAGTGCCTCGACTAGTCAAGATCATCTCATTAAGGTTGGCTGGCTTTAAAAACTGTTGGATATTATGCCAAGTGTAGGTAAGGTGGTGGGGGGGGGATGAGGTTGGGGTAGGGTGGAGTTAGCCTGGTTTTGTACATTTATTATACACTCACACAGTGTCTCTGCTGGTCAAGATTATCTCTTTTAAGTAGGCTAGCTTTAAGAACTGTTAGATTCTATGTCAAGTGTAGGCTGGGGATTATGGGGGGTAGCCTAGTTTTGTGCATTGGTTTTGCACCCATGCAATGCATATTAAAAGTCACTCTAAATGGGTTCAACAAGGTTAAATGCTTTGGCATGCTGTGCTGAAAGGGTTGAGTTCTGTTGTTTACTTTTGTGTTAAACATTGGTCCTAAGGGCCAAGAACCATCTGACTATTTGACCTTAAGTTTGCTGTACACCTATGGGAGTCCATGGAAGCTTTTTAACTTCAAATGATTAGTGCTTCAAGTTTGCTCCAAAGTAAATGTTTATTTACAGTGCAGCTCATAGTAGTTTATAACTTTAACAGGCAAAGGTATCACAAGACATTAGAAGGTTTTTTTGAGTCTGGCATTCTACAGAAGAGGAGAGAAAATTTTGTGGACTTCTTTTATTGAACATTATCCAAAGCACCCATCCATATATCACCACCATAGAAGTATCAATCTTTCACTGCCCAGGTGTTAGAAGAGACTGATTTCATTAATCCAGCATGGGGTAACTTTACTTAAAGGGGCTTATTCACAAAGCTAACAAAGTTCATGATTTTGTTCACACCTGTTGAGTTTTACTCACATCTTGATGGTAAGTGGTCAAACTAAGTGATTCTGCTCATCTAACACACAACTGAAATGGTAATGATAGGGTAATTAATGATTTAAATCATTTATTACAAATTCGGGATCAGACACTTTTTACCATTAGGTGTTGATCATATGCAACCCCAGTCCATAAAGAGTACAATTTTTCACATTTTCAGTAACTATAGGAAGTGATACATGAGAAATGAGGCAAATTAGAAGTATTGTCATGCAAAGATTTTCTTTGAATTTGTCATAAAATAATTAATTTCAACTCAATGAGCCCCTTTAACCTTTAAACAGTGTGTTTATTATTTTTCATTGTACTGATCATACTTAAATGCTCTTATACATGTTTCCTGTAGGTATTTTCTCTTGATGGCAATGAACACCATCACACCCTGCATGGCCATACGGGTGGCGTGACTACGTTATGCTACAATTCCGTAAGTTTAAGACAGCTTTTCTTGTTACATTAACGGCATGGACAGAAGTTGCATTTATTCTTTCCAGTTTGTGTGCTCGTGTATACTGTAGCTCTTTGTAAATGGTATGTTTCAAATGTTTTCTTAAAAAGAAAATAATTGTTAAGTTTAAAATTCTAACTTTTGATGACATTGTCCTTGAAAAAAGTACCTTTAATACTAACTGCAGGCTACCTTCAGCCTGCCTTCATAAAAGTTACTGTGATCGGCTGTGGATACATGGGAAGTGTTGTTCTTTCTTTGAACATTTTTAATTTTATTTCCAGTACAGTTCCATTGTGGAGTTAGTTGAAGTTTTACGGCTCAGTTGTGAACGTGTTAGCAGGGTTTTAATTGTGGTAGTTGTCATTACTTTTGTGAATTATTGTCAATATCACACACTAAACTGCAAAAGGTAGCTTTATAAGTAATATACAATTGATAATTTGTTCAGGATTAACAAAAGAAACACCTAGTCCAAGGGTTCTTAATTAGTTTTAACAGCTAGCCACTTTTTTTCATCAGAACAATCTTGCTGGCCACAGACAGGGGTGTGGCCAGGACTTCATCCCTGGAGGTCCCATATAGAAATGTTTAAATGATGGTATGGGATGTTGGATGTGGTTTAAACAAGTCTGAAATTTGTTAGGCCAATATTTTATACCAGTGTTCTGCCAAAGCTTACAGGGCCCTCACAATTTGTAGACCCATCAATAATTGACCTACTTTCCCATCTCTCTGATCTGGACTACCTAATTCAGTATCTTCCCACTCCAACAGTTAAAAGCTTATGGATACAGATGTTTTGCATTCTCTGCTTCATATTTGTGAATGTGAACAAAGAGCAAACAAAAATAGCTTTTCAAAGATATTTTAGCTGTTCCTTACTTTTTACTCTATTTTAAATTCCAACAGTTATCCATTAGCCTGTAAAAGAAGTTTATAGTAATATTGATGGTAATTGCTGACACGTCTATGTCCTCAGGTCCAGTTTTATACTTACCTAATTATGCCTGTTGGCCAGATCGTATAACATCGTGGGACCCCATTTAAGAACACTCTCATGATTATTTTGCATAGCCAATGAGTTATCTTAGAAATTGGCAAATTTCTTGAGAAAAGATTTTCTGAAGGGCATTATAAATTTCAAATCTACATAAATGCATAGTGAACTAGCACTTTCTTGTTGCATGTTGACATACTCTCATAGTTTAAAAATTTTATGCTTCTCTAACCTTTCAGAGTTGTCCCAATGTGATTGTTAGTGGCTCAACCGATGTAACCGTGCGTACTTGGGATATTGAATCAGGGAATCAACTCCATCGGATGAAAGTTCACCAAAGTACTGTTCTGGAAGTGACGTTGACCAAAACTCATGTGGCCAGTATCAGTGGGGACAGCAAATTATGTATCTGGGACCAACAGAAGGGCCTACTTGTCCACACAATTCAGTTTGTAAGTTGTAAAAGCACTCTGCTTTCTTTTCAGTCACCATACTTGTTAGTTGCGTAAGGCACTTGTACTGTATTTGTTTTGAGGGCAGTATCAGGCATACTGACAATAATGAGTGTGTTGTACTGTAAAAGTATGAGAAGAATAATGCATCTCTACCTTGAGGGATCAAGCAGGGTCTTTCAGTTAGGCATTCATTTATTAAGTTGATGAAATTTTAGTAGTAACTGGCACAAAAAAGATAGGATAAACACAGTTATGAAATAGATAATTTTAAGTAAAAGGGTCATTATCCTAAAGTTAGCCACACACTATACAACTTTGCAGTTTGCAACTCTTCTGTAGCATCCTGGTCAAGTTTTGAGTTGTTGTGTTTTTGAGTTGAGAGTGAGAGAACCACTTACTACATGACTGACTATCAGTATGTTATCGTTATTAAATGCCAGTTGATTTGATGATAAGATGGACATGTGTGGTGGTTACCTTGTGGTATTGACAACCTCTGACATCATCTG
>WURT03521910.1:0-21452 GCA_009936505.3 Holothuria glaberrima | reverse complement strand
GAAACGTCGTGGAATTTTCCGCAAACTTTTAGCACTTTTTACTACCTTTATCGACCTATATATATATATATATATATCGGATAAAAAGAAAGTCGTGTCATCAGAATGCTGAAATATTTTGGCTTCATAATCGGCAAACCTTACTCCTGAAATTTTGCCACAATTCACAATAGCCTCGTGAAAAGGTTCAGCTGTTAAAACTTAGGCCTACAATATGGCAGAGATAGGACACCCTTGTCTAACTCTCCTGCGTATATTGAAGGTTGAAGAAATGAAACCATTATGCTTAATACAGGCGGTAATTTCATTATACAGAATGGTAATCCAATTGCAAAAGTATTCCCCAAATCCCATTTTGTGCAGGACATCAAACAGATAATCGTGGTCAACACGGTCAAAGGCCTTATACTGGTCAATTTTTAAAACATATCCATTTGATTCCTTACGATGAAGGTATTGAATAATATTGTCCATTAAAATAACGTTATCTGCAATATTTCTACCAGGAACACAAGTTTGATCCACTGAGACAAGTGTGCTGATCACCTTTGATAACCGGGAGGCTGGGGCTTTGGAGATTAGTTTGTAGTCAGTATTCAGGAGACTAATGGGTCTCCAATTTGTTAGTTTTTTCAGATCCCCTTTCTTTGGAATAAGTGTAATCAAACCAATTTTCATAGAGTTTGTGAGTTTGCCTGCATTGTAAATTTCCTCAACAAGTCGTAAGAGAATAACCTCCAAATTATTCCAGAAAACTTTGTAGAATTGAGGGTTAGCCCATCAAGACCAGGGCTTTTATCAGCTTTCATTGATTTAAGAGCATCAAATAGCTCTTCAGCCTTTAAGCGTTCCTCACATACTTGAACGTCAACAGGTGACAGGGTTTTAGTTATGTTATTAAGAAGGATTCTTTTAGCACACTTGTCGGTTAAATCTCTCTTAAACAAGTTTTTGTAAAATTCAACCTGTTCATACGAAATGCTCTTCTGATCGGTTACTAGTGTCCCATCATCCTTAAGTAAACATTTCATTACCTCTTTCTTCTGTTTATGCTTTTCTAAGTTAAGAAAAAATCAAGTAGATTTTTCTCCCTCCTCGAATCACTAGACTTTCGCCTCTCATCTCCCTTGACACGATGTCGTGGAGTTGCTCCTCTAGATTTTGTAACCTTGTGACATCATAATCGGAGAATATTTGAGCTCTATATCTTTCGTACTTAAGAGCTTTTTCTCCTTACGCCGTTTCCTTTGCTCTTGCTTACTGAATTTTATAGAGCAACACTTAATTTTACACTTAAGATTATCATACCACTCTAAAAAGTTGTTTTCAAACTCCTTTTGCGTTTTCATTGCTTTAATGACACTGCTAACTTCTAAGTAAAACAAATTATCATCGAGAACTGGAGAAGTTGGTAATTTAAGATCCAAGTACCCCTTCCTCTTGGAATAAGTGAAAGATCAAGGCGGAGGGTTATGAAATCGTGATCCAAGAACGGGTAATTTGTTATGTTGCAATGGGCAACGTTTGGAACAACAGAATTAGAAATGAGGAATCTGTCTATACGAGAGGCTAATACACGACGTTCATCAAAGATCTCGTTAAGCGTAAGGTGTTTGTAATCATGCTATAGTCACAGCATCCTTCATACGTGTTCATAATTAGGTTATTTCAAATAAAAATTATTACTGTAACTTTTTTGCTATGAAAAAGTAAATGTTGTTCTCTATAACTTTATCTTTGGAATGATAGAAAAATTTACACCTAGCTTTTCGTTGGTCATAAAACGCAGGACACAATTGAGAGGTACCGCCTGGTGTCTATTTAGTTTCAGCTCTGATGACTTCATCTGATCTCCAACCTCCAACAAAACTCACATGGTTCCCTCTCTCTTAAAGACATACACTCGGCGGCAGGGTATTTAGATAGGGAAAAGCATGGGAAGAGTGATTGCTGTCCTGGGGAGGGGTCTAACGGAAGGGGTGTCCCCTCTCCTATGAGAAATTTTTGCTAATTTAAGGTTGCTTAGATGCAAAATGGTGCTTTTTGAACTGATCATATGTGGCTGGAAAATGTTCGTAATTCAGTGAATTCTAGTTTTTGGCCGGGTGAAAGAATGCCCTGCTGGGGGGGGGGTCTAACGGGAGGGATTGTCCCCTAACCCTTTGAGAAATTTTTGTTAATTTAAGGTTGCTTAAATGCAAAATGATGCTCTCTTTGAGATATTTTTGGAACTGACCATTTATGGCTGGAAAATGTTTCTAATTTAGTGAACTCTAACTTTTGGTTGGGTGAAAGAGGAGGGAAACCTTTTCTGTCTAAGAGAAGGCCATGTCAACAAACCTCCTGAAGCCTTCCTTTTGGATACTTTATGCCTACTATTCGGGAAAAATGTTTACGCAAAATACGGAGTCCACAGAAACATTTTTTAACTATTACGAAAATTTTCCTTCCATCATTTGTGCGTTATAAAAGGGTATCTAAAGGCTGCAAACACTGGAATAGGGCCTCCTGCAAGCTCTGGATTAATTATATGGATCAGATATAGGCCTAGCCCACCTTTCCTCTTTTCTTCTTCTTTCTCTCAAGTAGGTGGTAGTAGGTGGTAGTTTTACTGAATTTCTTAGGACGGAGGGGGCGCATTTTTCTTGTATTGGGGCGCCAGATTGATCAAGGGGGCAATTGCCCCTAGTTACCCCTTGGATCCGCGCCTCCCCCTCCTTGCACTGGTGCTGTGGCCGAGTGGATAAAGGCGGTGGCATTTGAAGCCATAAAGCTTAGCAACAGGGATGTTCGGGGTTCGATCCCTGGTCAGGTCAAAGTAAGGTGAGTTTTCTTCATGGAATAGAAATTACGGTTTTCCCATCTAAACTGGCCTTCGAAAAGAAAACAAATTTGATCTTAATTGTTGAGTTGGCTGCCAGCCGACGTCAAGTTAAAATGAGCCATAGGATTACTCAGCGTTCGTGGTATCTTGGCGTTGTAAAACAACTGCCCTTCAAGGCCTGTATTATTATAAATATGTCTGCTCATAAATATCAGGAAAATGTTGTCCCTTGACCAAATAATGCTGAGGGGTTGCAATATGTATTCTGCCCCAATCAAATAATTTGTGGTCGTCCCCCATAATATCCCTTGGAGTACATTTGATACTTCTATACATTTCTGCCGCAATCACCAAACACAAGAGTGTGATAAGTGGGGCACTCATTGTGGTAGTACTGTACTGTAAGTGCGTATTGATAAATCTGCTGGTAGGGTTGCGGGATCTGTGTGGTATCGGAAAGACAAGACGAACTTGAAGAAAATGAACTGGTTCTTTTCTTCATGAGTCTGATAAGTGAAAAAATATAACTGAAAAACTCATTTTTGGAAACTTTGTTATGCCAAACTCTGTGAGTCGGTGTCGCAGACGGGAAAAGAAACTATGGGACTATTTACATACATTTGCAATTCTTGAATAAAAATACTCTAATATCGCAGAAATGTGACAATATTTGCGATCTGAGACGAGAAATGGATTCCCTGTCATCCTTTGGGGTAACCCAGCAATCAAAAAGATGAGCCTCCTACTATTTAAAATTCTTGTGTAGATAATTATCCCAAGATGTATGTAACCCACCGACCAACCTTCAGGACACATTTCAAAAGATTGATTACAATCTTTTCGTAGCATCAGAGCCGTATATTAGGACATATGGCTCTGCGTAGCATTTATGAAGGGCTCCGCCAACTTAAAAAGTTGGTAGTTAGCGGTTTCCCCAAGTACATTGTTTACATGCGTGTGGCTAGCAGTCCTACTAAGCGTGCTGCTCATTGGACTTCTAACTTGCAGTCGCCTATACATGTAGCTTATTTAAGGGAAAGCTGGGGTCTTTGAGCGTCATGTAAAAGGTAGAATCGACCCCTGTTTCTGCCACCATGCACTAGTCGGGATGTTTCTATTAAAGTGTACTTACCAGAATTCCTGGCCACAGACTAAGTTATACAATGCTACGTTTTGCAAGGATGATTGGCACGTATAACTGCATCGGGAAAGGAAACTGCTTGAAAACACATATCTCAAGATAGCAATGATGGACAATTTCATAATTGGTATATAACTTATCATATTAAGAGGAAGATTCCTATTGTTTTCAGTGAAGATCAGAGGCCATGTGAGGTCATCAGAGTTCAAAAACCGAACACCTTGATAACCATCAAATTTCAAGACAGAGATGATGGATCCTTTTTATACTTGGCAAAAAGATGTGAAATTTAAGAGAGATGGAACCCTATGGGTTTGCTGAAGGCCGAGGGTCATATGAGGTCATCAGAGGTAAAACTACGAAAACCTCGTAAACTAAATAGACAGTGGGAGGTATCTCCAAATTATGTCCGGCGTTTCGTAACCAACGAAACGTTAGGGCTATATTATTATACCATTCCAGAGATAGAGAACAACATTTTTTCAACATTATTTTTCACAAGCATAACTGTTACAGTTATATTTTAATTCGCGTCCACGTTTTGCAAGGATGGTTGGCAAGTAAATCCGCAAGCCACCCTTGTAAGAAGTCTGAAGAAACACACTCCTCACATTTAAGTTTTCGCAAAGATGTTTATTTTACCATCATACAAATTGAGAGCATTATTATAATCATTAGCGTAGAAATATAGCACTTAGTAACAGTAGTAAAAGAATAATCTGTACACATTTGGAAAACTTAAAGTACTCTATCAGGTGCACTTTTTAAGATTTCAGATCAAATAAAAAACAATATTTCGAAAGATGGAATGTCAAGTGAGTTATTGAAACGTTAAAGATGCAAGGCACTGCATGTTATTGGTAAGAGTTTCCAGTTTTCATCAATTTAGCTCCACGGGTGCTTCATTTATCTCCCGTCTCTCCACTTGCGTTACGTTTTGTACTGTTATGAGTTATTGCTATGCAAATATCAGCATTTTGACTGTTTTAGTAGCACATTTGTCTAAATGTAGTAGAAAGGTCGTACCTGACAATGCTATAAGAAGTATCGAACATTTTTACATGAAGAAAAATGAGATCGCCAGGCGCGAAGCCATGTACGATTTATTGGCTGAAAAAGCAGTTGATGCCCTTTTCTATGCTAGTGCACCTTCTCAAATTCCTTTAAGTTGTGATGAGACACCCCAACTCACTGCAAAAAGTTTTCATGCCGGATTAGACAAGAGTAGAGTAATACACTCAACAATTGACCCACCTAATAGATATATACGTTTAAACTTCGTGAGTCCCTAAAGAGATAAAGAAAAGTTCATAGTGACAGATCCTTACCAAATAGGCTAATATGTATATCGTGTTACTGATCAACGACCGTGAGCACTCAATAGTATAGGCATAGGAAACGGGGACTAAAGGCAGTGGCGGAGCTACCATATGGTGAGGGGGCGTCGCCCCCTGACGGAGTCAAATCGCCCGTCGGCGACCTTTTTAGGTTTTTACCGTATTGAGGCATAGTGTATTTTTCTACTTCGAAGCGCCCCTGGGCCAAAGTCAAAACTGCCGTAGGCGCGTGGGACGGAATTTAGAGCATGTTTTTTCACTGTATCAGCTAAATTGTTGTTGAGTAATAAAATTTCAATGGTGGATTTTATAAAGAGACTAACAAACAACAAAATCATGTAATTTAAAGGTATCTAAGATTTAGAATGTTGCAATAGCAACGAATGTTAGTTGGTGCGAGGGACGGAATGGGAGTACCTTGGTGTCCATGCTTATTAAACATTTCTATTATTTTAACCAAATTAAGTAGGAGTGGAAATTAATTTACAACATGTAAATACTGTGATACTGACTGAAAAGGGTTTAAAAATTCTCACTGCTAACATAGGGTATGATGCAATTTTCGAAAAAAGGAAGCGCGAGGGACGGAATGCGAGGGACGGAATGCGAGGACGGAATTTTTGTCCAAGCTAATTTAATGAAGATTCATTTTGTTCGATGTCCTCATTTTTATTGCAAAGCTACCATTTATCTTAAATTCTCAGTCAAAAAATGAATATTAGATATTTTATAAGCCAGTTCAGAGACATACATAACTTTAGGAAAGGACAATGTAGTTGGGAGGAGCTGGGGGATTAGAGGGGATTTTTACACACTTGAAGCTTTCATCCTATGGTTCTACTGTACTGTAGATGAGAGGGGGCAGGAAGAGATTGACCAATTGTAATCCTATCCTTTAACCTTTCCTGAGATGTCTTAAGAAAGCTAAAATTATTTCAGATTACCCCTTAAGAGAAAGAACCAATGAACCCACATACTTATCCAATCCAGATGTTACCCCCATCTGTACAGTACATGGTTGCATATGAGAAATAAATTAAGCAAAATTTACTGTACCTAGATTTGTCAGTCTATCAGCCCTGCTTTCTTCACTACTATTGAACAGTACCATCAGCTATGGAGTATCGCTGTCTTTTGATACACCACTATAGTGGTGAAATTTCTACTTCACAGAATACTTGCTACAAGTTGTCCATGTTTCATTGCAGCTGAATGTCAAGTCTATCATTATTTCTAGCCTTATTTCTAGCATTCATTTCTTCACCTCTTATTTGGGGATCTGGGGGCTGCATGGCCAGTGACTTTCCATGGTACCCTGTAGATGGGAATGTCAAACAGTAGTACAGTACTTACTGCAATTGGTAAGCTGGAGCAAATGTGACTGAAATTAAATTTATGCTGTAATTTATTTTAGAGTCTATTCTCTCATTCATGTAATCACTTTAGAGTGTTATAAACAACTGCCCTTCAAGGCCTAAATTAAATACCATATTTTGAAATTTCAGTATCAAACATTTCTTAATCCCATTGAAAAACATCTTTCTCCTACTACACTCCAGTATGCGCAAATTTAACTTTTACCCATTCCCTTCCCATGCTACACCCTGCTGCTATAAAAATTGAGGTGACAAGTAGACTGGAATTGGGAAAATAAAACTTTAGGGGCACAAGGAGATGTAGCATATCTCGCAAGGCATATGAGTCCTGGAACTGAACAATTACAGTATATAACAATTTGAGTCCATTTCTCACCCCTCAGTAACAGCCCCCAACATTTGGGCCTTAACTGGTATGAGAGTTCTTCTCTTTTCCAGCCCTCAAATGTCACAACTACCTCACTCCCTATCCAGAGTGTATATGCTTGTGAATTGACTTGTGGAATTTCTTAACTTCTGTATTATTTCATGGGTACTTAGCAATAACAGTGTACATTCCCTATGAATTCAATGCATCACCATTTCATCAAGGAAGAGAAAATTCTCCTTTATATTTACAGTACATTTTTTATTTTTTGATAAATTTTCCTATTCCAACTTAAAAATGAGAATTTGTTAACCCTCTCATAAACTTTTTTCTACATTGATTTTAATAAACATTGCACAAATGAACGTGAATTCTTTTCACATGTGATGAAAACGAGTCAAACATCCCCAAAATGTTTTCATTCTATCCATCTTACTAAAAAATATTTGTTGCTATGGCAACATCTCAATCTTAGATACCTTTAAATTGTATTGTTCAGACATGTTGCAGTCTCTGTATTGAATCAAATACCAAAATTTTCTGATTTAGCAATAATTACACTAGGATGAAAGAAAATGTAAATCAAATTCCGTCCCTCGCACAAACAGGCATTGATACTACATGTAAGTTGGCCCAGCCGAATTCCGTCCCTCGCACTAAATTCCATCCCTCGTACTAAATTCCGTCTCGCGAAAAGGTCCGTCACTGATTACGCCCCTTTAAAAATTGTTTTTCGTTTCCATGTTCACAATAGGTGTGAAGGTAACAATTGCTTGAACTTTGCAGATTTTCACATATATAGGGTCAATTTTTCCTTCTTAATACAAAACTTTTGTGTCAAAAAACGCGAGGGATGAAATTGAGAGCCGATTTTCCCCATTTTTGCCCAAGAATTTTAGAAACATTTTATGCTATAAAATGCCTTTGGTTTGTGGACATCAAAGTACAGGAAATTTTTTTTACCTCATTCACTGTAATCTTTAGCTGGGTAATTTAAATCAAATTCCGTCCCTCGCACATGGTGAACTACACTTTGCATTTTGAACTTGTCTATACCAAAAACAACTCAAATTTTCCAAAATTTTGTTGTCGATTTAGTACAGTCATTTAGTACTCTTAGTAAACCAAAAGTGAAGCACTTCCATAAAAGTAAATTTATTTTTGAGGTTTGAGGGTGAC
This sequence comes from Holothuria glaberrima, assembly GCA_009936505.3. Lineage (NCBI taxonomy): Eukaryota > Metazoa > Echinodermata > Holothuroidea > Aspidochirotida > Holothuriidae > Holothuria > Holothuria glaberrima. Next base: position 13,228 of record WURT03521910.1, on the reverse strand, counting down.
CAATTTTGGCTTTCACCCCCTACAGGCCATTCTCGCCCCCTCTGACCAAGTTCCCTTCTCCGCCACTGAATACAGGGCCACAGCCCACTCCAAATTGGGGCAGAAGATTTGACATTTTCGAGCAAAATATATGCTGGTTGGTTACGGGTAGCAACGACCCGAACGGGAGCTGTCTCAAGGGTGACGCCAGGTGGGAGGGGTGCTATGGACCCCGCCTGGAGAAGCTTCCCCAGAGAGCTTTAATGGGTGAGATAAAGCTTGTAATTCCCGACCAAATCCAGTCGCTCCGACGGATTACCTGATTTTGCCTTTAAGGAAGGCAGATTTTTAAGAAAAGCCTAAAATTTCCATTTCTTTAAATAAAAAAAAGCAAATTTTCAACTTCCTTCAAGGTTGAACCAAAAGTTTTCAAAGTTTCTGCAATAACAACTCAAAATTTTTAAATTTCCTCAATAAATTCCCAACATATTCAAAATTTGTTCAATAAAATTCCAAGTTTTGCGTTTGCCACCCTTTCGGCCGTCAATCCATCGCATCGGGTTGCTGGCTACCCGTCGGGGAGCCCCGAAAAGTTAATGTTAGTTTTTAATTCAATAATGTACCTTAAAAACTTTTCTAGCATTAATAACATTTGTCTGGCGATGAAAATGCATAAATCTGAAGTACATGTTTTTTTACAAATTGCCTTCTCTGAAATTGTTTGACATCCATTGTCTTCATTATCATTTTCCTACTCTCAGTGGAATATTGCAGTTTTTCCTTGTAAGGTTTGATATTCTAGGCGTCAAAATATACACAGTACTGACATACACTAGTCTTGACGTTTAAGCTGTCACAAGAATAATATGTTAGTCGCCAGAATGAAATATGAGGTCGCCATGGCGACCAGAAATGTCAAGACTTAAATAAGAGTAGGCACATTTCTTCATACAATTAAGACATTTTCCCTGTTGATGGAAACATTCCTACAGTTATCAAAGGGAAAAGCTATGTCAGAGATGGGCCATATTAAGACGCGTTTAGACATTGAGTCGGCACATTTGTATTGAAACTAAAATGGAAGATTTCCTCAAGTCAGCCCGAGGTGTTAGGCTCAGCTGCCGGTTCAAAGTACTTCAGCACGGATAAGATGAAAAAGGATTAAATCAAAACGTTAAACACTAGCTGCGTTTTTTGTTACTCGTATGTTTAAGTTCTCGAATGAATCACGTTGCTCCTTGCATAAACCCTTTCAAGAGGGCCAGGTTTTTACTGACATCAACAAGTGCATTGATATTTTTGCACCCGTGACTACTGACATTTGACGGATTTTAGTTATGCATTGGGTAGCATTAAGATAACCATTTTTAAGTTGTCAGCAAACCTCTTAAAATCACTCCAGTATTGCACATTCTGCATTGCAATGAAAAAGTTACAAATTCGTCAAATCTCCTCACGAGCTTGGTAACACGAATAGAGACTGAAGTAAAGGAGACCGCTGATCCAGTGCATCGATGTGTGTTCATCCAAAGAGGCCACGAAAAAGGTGAGGCGCTTGAGCTGTACGGTAAAAAGACAGATGATTTGTGTGTCTCCTTACGTACACTGCACATTCAACTTACAAATTTAAATGTCGTTTTATCTATTTTTCAAAGATTAGGAAAAACATTTACAACAGAGGTAAGTCATGGTGCCTTGAATTTTCGTTACACACTTCTGATTGTGAACACTTGAAGTTCATCCGCCAATAACTAGGACAGCAGCAAGGAAGTAAAGTTTATCATCACGCACGGTTACTTTCTTGACGTGTAGACGGCTGAAAAAGTGGCTTCAGTACAGATCGCAAGACATCGTCCTCTCTTAGTTCAGTTTCTATGGTAAAATGAATATCAGTTCTTTATTTCTGAATATTGCTGGAAACATTTCCGACGAGGCAAATCTCTTAGATGATGGCAATCTGCCAAATCTACACAGAATTTGGTTCATCACTGGGATTTGTAACAATGCGACCATTTTCAGTTAAAGTGAAGTAGCCTTGCGGACGAATAAATGACCCATTGCATCGTAATGTACCGGAATGTTGCGGTGCTTAAAGAGCAAAGATAAAAAATTGAATTGAGGTTTAGGTAACATAAATGATAAGAAAAATAAGTATTATCAGCAAATCATCAGGAAAAATAGAATACGGGTTGAGCAATGAAGTGTGACACAATTTACACAAAGAAGCTATGCGTCGATCTGGTTTTACAGGAGTTGAAGTACTTTGGCATATTAAAAAAACGTACTTTTGCAGCATGTCATCTAAACTAATAGGCGAAAGGAGGTTCCCGCGCCCATCAATCAGAGTGCGGGGGACATCGCTCCCTCTACCCCTTCCTTTTCCTTTACCTATACTAATATTAGCTGCGTTAAATGGAAAATTCTTGTTCTGTTTTGCTTAGTTGATGCCTTCGCATTCACTTGTGTAGGGGAGCTCTTACTCGGACCAATGATCACGATGCATGGAATATGCAGTACCGTGTCATGTTTTTGGTATATGGGCATGCATAGGTCTATTATGGGTAATATCAGTACGATTTTTTCATGTACAGTTTTGTTCAGAGGAAAAATATCTTACATGATAGAACATCCATAATTGTATGACATGTCTTGCTGAATAGTCAGAATTTAGAAACCTTCGCTTCTATACTCTTGTCCAAAGATGACAGAGCTTAAGCAGGAATATATGCCGTTTGCTTGTCAAAAGCAGAGTAACGGACTTACTCAATTTATCTATGATCATAAATTTTCTCCTGCACCGTCTAGGTCTACCTTAAGCATTTTGTTGTACATAGAATTATCAATGCTTCCAATGTACATTGTGAGGGTGCTGTGCTTATTACATGTTACACCTTTCTGATCTCAACTATTATTCTACCAAAGTGACTTCGCGTTTTAAACCTTTCCATGGAATAAAAAGTAACAGGTCATGTCAGTTCACAATTATGAGTATCCGAGTTGCAAATTTCTAAATTGAAGGAAGGAATGTACGTTTACCAATTTTTTCTGAAGCTGAATCAACATCCTCAAAAATTTTGGTACATAGGCCTCACCATTTCACGTCAGACCACTCTGTGTGTAGTAGTGCCCGATACCTATTGATCTGTTATATTTTAGACCTAGGTCTATACACATTTTGGAAACTGTAGGAGAAAAGGCAAGGTGTATTTTGACGCGCAGTATGGGAATTGAGTTAAAGTATGCAGTACTCAATGTTGTACAAATTAAGATAAGGCCTACGTAACATTTTGTCATTTTACAGGAGCAATGCTTACAAACAACTTTTGCCCCACCCCAAGCCTGCTTGCCCTCAACTTGCAATCCGCACTTTTGAAATCCTGGCTACATCACTGTAAAAAGCTATGTTCGATCTTACGTTTGATTTTAATAGGACTATTGCGTAATAGATCAAACTTAAGATTGATCGTAAATCTTCATAAAACATAAATCAGGGAGTTGCTTTTAAACTTCCTGCATGAATATGCTCACCCTGTTAACATAATTGATGTGAAACTTAGAAGGTTAGCTAACGTCATACCTGGAACTGGCATGTGTCTGTTTTGTTCCCCTAGGATGTGAAGGTAATCTTGCTCGGATTGGACGGTGGCTTCGTCGGTACAAGGAACATGGCGGGAACCTGGAATGACAATGAAAAGACAAACAAACAACAAATAAGTAAATGAAAAGGCTTATTTAACTAAAGAAGAGGAAGGCTGAGAAGTTTGCGAATTTGGCACAAAAATGCTTAGATTGCATGGAATCACACTTTTAGAAAACATTGTATTTGATCCTGAGCATAGGTCGTCTGAGTGAGGAGCTGTCTTCCAGCTCTCTTGTCTGAGCTGCGAGAAGAGTCGCTTTGGACAGATTGTTTATTGAAATCGTGAGTGGGCAATTCGCCCCAGACAATGTCTAACCCAAACAATGCCCACTCATTTCTCGGGGTGGGGGATTGCCCCGGTTAAAAATTGTCCGGAAAAAACTGTTCCGGGGGTAGTTGTAATGGAACCACTCAAATGTATCTTACCAATCAGCTCGTTACTTCCTACTCGTTACCATACCTCTCCTCAAAAGGGATATCACTACCTATTGGGTTACGATCTATGAAGGCTTACTGAAATGTTACAAAATAAGTTAAAGAACCAGAAAGCCCTAAGGCTTAGTGCTTCCAGGCCGAAAGGGGTTCTTTGTTAGACTGAGATTCATCCCTAAAATTTATACCTCTTTGGCTATCATTTTTCAATTTTCACAATTTGACCTCTGCTGACTTTACATGATACTAAACCACATCAAAAATGGAATAACAAAAAAAAATGAAAAAAGAAAAACATGTTTTTAGAAGGAATTCGACCCCAGGCCCTTTGTGTGAGAAACGAACACTAATTACACTACGCCATCAAATAACTCGTTAAACGTATGGTGTTTATAATCATGCTATATTCATAGCATCTTTTTACATGTGTTCATAATTAGGTAATTCAAATAAAAATTATTACTGTAGCAGTTATGCTTGTGAAAAAAATGTTCTCTGTAACTTTATCTTTGGAATGGTAGAAAAATTCAGACCTAGCTTTTCGTTGGTCACGAAACACAGGACACAATTTGGAGGTACCACCTTCTGTCTATTTAGTTTACGAGGTTTTCGTAGTTTCATCTCTGAGGACCTCAGATGACCTTCGACCTCCAACAGAACCACAGGTTTCCCTCTCTCTTAAAGTAACATATCTATATACAAAGTATGAAAAGTTTTTATCATCCCTATCTTGAAATATCGTGTTTTTCAAGGTTTTCGGTTTCGAAACTCTGAAGACCTCCAAATGACCTCTGACTTCCACTGAAAGCAAGAGGGTTCTTCTCCTCAATATGATAAAGTGATGTATTAAGTATGAAAATTGTCCATCATTGTTATCTTGAGAGGTCTTGTTTACAAGCAGTCTTTAAAAATTTCGTATTTCCAACTCCGGTGACCACATGTAATCTTTGACCTCTACTAAAACCGATAGGGTTCATGATTCTCTGACTCTAACGCATCCACATGCCAAGTATGAAGAACATCCATGCTTCCTACCTAGAGATATCACGTTAACAAGGTTTACGGTGTTTGACATCTGGCAACCTCACATAACCTTTGACTTTCGCCAAAAATAGGGCTATCACTCTTAATACGTTAGTTAGTTAGATGAGGTTTTACGGCCCAGTTTCTAACCAATTGGTTGGGCCGGCCACGACCTTTTTTCCACTTATGGCTCACTGGCTTATTTTCCTTACTCCATGGCTTATGCTGAGCACGAAGCACAATGGCAGTAGGTTCCATTTTTAAAGTCGTTGGTATGACCCTGCCAGGGTTCGAACGCGTGACCTTCCGGCTGCAAGTCGGATGCTCTAACCTTGCTTGGTGCTCAGCATAAGCAATGGAGTAGGGAAAACAAGCCTGTGAGCCACACCTGGAACAAAGGACATTATTCCATATTTCAAGTATGAAAATTACCCTTCATTGCTGTTTTGAGATATCGTGTTTACAAGCTAAGCGTCACAAACACACGTACATACACACTTACACATACGCACACACGTACACACATACATACACTAGCGTGATTGCATAGATTCCTTTCGCTTTCGGCAAGGAATAAAAAATGGGTGATGTCTTGCAGCGACCTTCCCAAAGTTTCAAGTAGGCCAACTGTTAGCCTGTTAGAGGAAGTAATTGCACAATTTCAATTGTGCCTTCGTACTTTACGGCCAGGGGCTCAGGCAGCCCTCTTCTTTAAGGCGGGCAAAAAGCAAACTTGGAATTCCCTCCTCAGTGAAGAAGCAAAAATACACACAGTTAAAACGTAAAGGTAAATTGAGCCAACCAATCATAAATTCAGTGCCGACAAATTTCCCCCAATTAGTTCCAAGGTGGGTAAGCCGTAGCGCTGACAGTCGACCTTTTCGTTTGGAGTCGATTAATTGAGCAGCTCGGCTCGCTTTCAGTTACGACGTCATCCCTGCCATTCTTTACTTTTTAAAACAAAGGTGAAACAAGACTTTTCAAGATTTAACACAAAATGTTGAGTAATTGCTACATAAGTTTTGATAATAATTAATCGAAGTTTCAAAGAGTAACGACTAGCCATTACGCAATTACGACTTCAGCAATAGTAAGTCTCCCACCCCCCCCCAGCTACTCTCCCGTATTACCTTACACTTAGGGGACTAAAAACGTCTTGCAAAGGTCATTCAAAGCCTGCAAACCAGGAGTGGAGCCAGGGTTTGCCCAAAAGGGGGCAAACTTCCGGTCAATGGGGGCGCCAGCACCCCGAAGCCCCGAAAAAAGCGACAGGTTGCCGAATGGGTGTCGATTCAGGGAGTCTACATGGCAGCCCTCTCGTCGAACGTAAAACATTTGCAAAGTGCGCGGGAAATTTCTTGGCCACTATTTACAAAATTTTAAAAATTGGGGGTTTTTATTGAAGAAAACATAAAAAACTTGGATTTTTATTGAAAAACCTTTCAAAAATCTGGATTTTATTAAAGAAAATTTAAAAAAATTGGGATTTTACTCAGTAAAATTGGAAAACTTCGGACCTTTGTTGACGAATCTGCCCATTCCTGAGAGCAAACTCGGGCAGATCGACAGGCCGATTGACTGTCGTCGGGAGCCTATATTTTATCGTATGGAATAAGGCTCTCCGACGAAACTGGAAAAATTTCCTGACGGAGGGCCATGAACCCCCTGCCCCGCATCCGGTGGCGCCACCCCTGCTGCATGCGTTTTCCTTTCGTGGAATCAAAAAGAGACAACTTGTTTCAAGCTGACGTTCCATTTTGTTTTTGATTATTATCATTTAATTTGCGTCGGAAGCGTCGTGCCATTCGGGGCTAGGGGCAGGCCCCCATTTTTGTCAAGGATAAAGTTCCACTGATATCAAAGCAGGGGTAAGCCAAGGGCGAGGATGTCTTTACTATTCAAGGGCCCCAGTTTTTGCCCCCTCTAATCTTTCCCAAGGTCCTCGCATAAACGTAAAATGGTCTAAAGTTTGATGATTAGATACAAAAAAGGAAAAAAATATAATACAGTCGTATATGAAAGGGACGTGTAAGTGTAACAACCGACATAATACAATAAAAATGCAGCAGTACATATAAAAAAGAATAACAAATTCAAAACAACCATACTTTGACTAAAAAAGAGCCTTAAAACATAGTTACAATACAAAACAAATAGAGCTAGTACATGAGGAGATAAACAACTCAGAGAGTAGAACGTTAAATCGATAACAAATAGAAGTAACCGAAATGCTTAATTGCAAGAAAGACAAGAAATTTGAAATATTTTTTAAGTTTTTGATAATGAGAAACAAGGCTACCGTAATTCGGGACACCACAGAGAATGATGGTGTAGACCGGAAAATTCCACTACTAGCGTAGGCTATGACCCCCTGTCCCAACCATGAGCAACCCCAGGAATAACATGCATTGGATATTACCCACCCGTGTATCCTGAGAATTGGTTTCCCCGAGTAGGATACTATAAGTTACTATAAATACAAGAGAACAGCTATGCGACTGAAGATGGAATTCCCAGACCTTTACAGCAAACCGTGTAATCTATACATGTCTTTGTATGCCACTTCGTCTCGTCAGGCTATTTATTTGTATTAAGCCAAAATTTGAATGTAACGTGGCGAAAATACAGAGCGCGAAGCTACGAATGCAATAAATGTGCGCGCCAAGCCTGTTTGTGACCATAGAGTGTCGGTGTAGTAGTCTCATACTACAAGTTTTAGGCTTAAATTACCAGTCATATCGATACAAAATTACCAAGCAAAAGTAAAAAATATTACGTTAGTTTTGTTTAGAACAGCGTGGTGAATTAAGACTTCACTATTTTTGGTCGGCGAAAAAAGAGGGGTGGGCACTTGCCCCAATGTTCTTGCTAAACATTTCTCATTGTGAGATCGCATGTTTTAGAAGTGTACACTTTAGGTTCAAAAGAGCATCGCAGAAATTCTCCACAAATGCACGGACCTCTGCTATTTCGGCTAGACGTTTGGTCCAGGGGCCCACGACGGGCTCTTCAGCACGTATCCAGGAATTTTCTTCCCGGGAACGTGACTTGGAGGAAGTTAGAAAAGAGATTTTGACACTTAGTGGGGTGCAAAGACCAGTCAACATGCAGAGAAAACTTTTGCCAAAATATGCACGTTTCTTTGCAAGAATTTTGTTCAGATAATTTGAGGTGAATCAAATGTCAAATGGTTCAATCTTTGCTATGATTTGTTCATATGTCCAGAAAGTCTGAATACTTTTGTTGAAATGTTTCCATCTTTGGCTGGGTACTGATTAGGGGAAAAGAGTCTTCTAACGGAAGAGGTTTGTTTCAGTAACACGAGGTCAAATGTTTAAATGTCAAGAAACCAACCGAAAAATGTAAAGACTGTGCTTATCTCAGTAGTTAATTTGGTTGGTTTCCCAAGCCCCTGTAGCCAACTATAGCTACTGTATGAATGGAATGTGTGGATATCTTTCCAATCATTAAGGGAGATCTTTTCATCCTTTTCTAGAACACATACCGGAAAACCTCCCTTCGCGGGGTGTTATATTGTATTTTTCATGGTACCGTATATTAGCTTAATCATATTCTCTGGCTGAGGCGTAGGCGAGATACGGGAACACCACGAGTGCCGGATGTGAAAGTGAGCATCTCTCCCGTCTACCAACTTTCAGAAGAAATAAATTATTAAAAGGGAGGGTAGTTTTCTATTCAAACGAAACTCTAAGCAGCATGCTTTAACTTTAAATGAATTTACGAATGTGAATGACGTCCTAGTGATAGAGTGTTGTCTAGGCCTTCAAGGGGAGGTGAAAAGGACAATTTTGTGAATGGACAAAGGTACGGAGATGCTTACTGGTGCAGTATTTTGCCAAGGTTTGAAGTACATTAACGTCCAAGAAGAGACCAGAAAGGAACTCTCTATTCTGGGGGAGGACACGGGGTTGCCCGACCTCCTCGACACTTTTCACAAGCTTGAATTAAGCAGAAAGCTAAGCCTAGCCTAACAAGACTGTAACTTACCTCCGCGATAAAGACCTTGTCCCATTTCCGGGCGATTGATATTCAAAATCATCGACACTGTAAACGGGGTGCACAATATTTTATAATTATAATAATTAAATAAGTAGTCCTTCGTGAGGTAATGAACCGTTTGACACTACGTTTCATGCTGTTTTCTTTGCAAAAACTGCTCTACTTAAAAGTCATCTATCTCCTGTATCTCCATTCAATTGATTTGTGATGATGAAAAATTTGCAATTGTAATGCTGTGCTTGCAAAGTAAGCAAAATAACTTAAGTCTCTCACAAAAAAGGAAATCCGTGTTGACGCGCGTGAACCAGGGAGTTGTTATTTGTCACTGTGTGAACTCACAAACAGGAAACATCACTGAACCATTCCGGTCGGGTCTTTCCCCATTTTGGATAAGAATTAGGGCGCTATATTCACCGTGGTTTTCGTGAAAGAATAATGACCGATCCAATGATCTGCCACCTGATTTTTAATTTAAACTGAAAGTACTGCAGAGATATTCATTGCACGGGCTTGGGTTACATTAAAAGTACACAATATCGGCATTGGCGTTTACTGTATGAATGGAATGAGTGGATACCTTTTCAAAAACATCTTTTACTCGTTTTCTAGTGCGAATACTTGCAAATCTCCCTTCGTGGGGTGTTATTTTGTATTATTCATGGTACCCCGTATTAGCATCACCATATTCTCTGGCTGCATAGGCGAAATAATGGAACACCATAAGTGTCAGATGTAAATTCCCGTCTACCAGTTTTTAGAAGAAATAAATTATTAAAAAGGAGGTTAGTTTTCCATTCAAACAAAACCCGAAGCCGCATGTTTTAACTTTAAATAAATTTACGAATGGGAATGACGTCCTAGTGGTGGAAGTGTTGTCTAGGCCTCTAAGGGGAGGTTAAGAGGACAATTCTGTGAATGAATAAAGGTACGTAGATGCTTACTGTTGCATTATTTTGCAAAAATTTTGAAGTATATCAATGTCTAAGAAGAGACGTGAGCGCCGACTCTCTATTCTGGGGGAGGGGTGGGTTGCTTGACTTCCTCGACATTCTCTATTGGCTTGAATTAAGAAAAAGCTAGGCCATGTAGTTAACTTAAACTTACCTTCGTGATAAAGTCCTTGTCCCATTTCCGGACGATTGAGATTCAAGCCTGCGTCGACACTGCACACGGGGTGCACAAAATTTTCTTCTTATTTTTATGCAACTTATTTATGGTAGAAATGTAGTCCTTTGTGAGGTATAATGAACTGTTTGAAACTACATTTTATGCTATTTTTTCTTTGTAAAAGCTGCTCGACTTAAAAGTCATCAATCTCCTGTAACTCCATTCGATTGATTTGCGACGATGAATGTTAGGAAATCAAGTTCAAACTTTGCGTGCAAAGGAAACGCTATGCTTGCACATTAAACAAAATAGCCTAAGTCTTTACAAAAAAAAAAAAATAAATAAAAAATAAACAGTCTGCGATGACACGCGTGAACTCTCAAAAAGGAAGCTGCCCTTAAAACCTTCCGAAATAATTCCGGCCGGCGGGTATTTCCCCATTTTGGATAGAAGTAAGGGCGCGATATACACTGTGGTTTTTTAAGAATTATAACCGAACCGGTGATCTGCCATCTGACTATTAAATCAAACTGAAAGCGTAGCACGCATGACATCACGAGAATAGGAGGGGATTGGTAGAAACATTTCAATATTATGCATTATTTGGGTAGAAAGCACTGTTTGAGGCACATACTCATATCTAGTGAAATTCTAAGCTTTATCAAAAGCTTCACAGGATTTCTGTAAAACAGTAACACATAACAACCAAACCCTTTTTGCGCGCTTCTCGTGAAGACGGTGACTTTGTGTTGTCATTGTGGCATTACTTTGGGCTGAAAGTATACCGAAAGATCAGACATGATATATTCCCGTGTGGCCTGTCTTGTCAGGCGGCGTTATTTGTGCCGATTGTGTCCCTTGTAACTCAAACATTGGGCATCCAATCAAAGTTTCACGTTATTCATTTCTTATTCCTTGGCATATAATCAGTGTTGGCGCTGCTTGGAGAGGCATCCGTCCGTTTTCCTCTTCCCCCAACAGTTCCCCTTCTAAATGTGCTACCAATCTCAAATATGAAGCGCTAAGTTAATTGTTTGTATTAGAGATTGCTTCGGATGTAAGTGTACTATAGACTCTCGATCACTGTGTCTTCGCGCGCACCAGTCACTGCAGCTTGGCATAATTACACTTACTGATCATTGGACAGCTCGAGTGATATAACTCTTCCAAAACCCCATGTAATCCGTATCATCGTCCGTGCTTCTAGTCACAACTTAACTTCATCTTCAACGAGACCGGTCGTTAAAATGAGTCAAACACCATTCATTCCAGTGCCCATAATTTTAAAACCAGTTCAAAGTCACAGCAGATTTGCCCCTGGTCTCCCTCTGAGGTGTTACCCTGGAACCTTCTCAGCTTGGAGAGCGTTTGATATCCTTCGGTACCTTTGCGTCAATCCTTGTTAATTCCCTCTAATATTTTTGTTACCACCATATACCCACACTCCAAACGTATGGTGTAATTACTGCGTAAAATGTCCCTTGGACGGAATGCACAATGTCAGCTTAATTTTGGTTGGCTCTTCAAGCCCCCAAGTCCGTGTGCCTTGTAAACATTATTCACAAATGATCAACCTGACATATCAACAATTTGGTACAACTACATTTAAAAAGTGATCATGAGCCGTGGCCTACACTGTTACTGTTAGCCGGCAAAATTGACCTTGGTAGTCGGAAAAAAAAAACTTTATTTAAACCCCCTCCCTTCCAGCAAAATTTAGTTAATATAAAAACTTGTATACGCAGAGTGACGCTGCTTATACCATAACACTTTAGCCAATCGAGTGTAAACAAACAAAAGTTAGCTAAGTCTAGTAGAAAATAAACACTTACCTTTTTTGCGATAAAGTCCTTGTCCCATTTTCCTGACAAAAATAAAAAGGCTTCGATATATATATTACTACCCCTACGTGAGGTAATGAACCATTTGATACTACGTTTTTGTGTTTTTTACCGAAATCCTCGACTTAAGAAATCCAGTGTATCTTCTGTTTCTCAATTCAATTGATCTTTGAAATCTCTCAAAATAATGTTAGTTGCAAAGTAACGCAGCGGATGGTTGCACAGAAACGTTACGTTTGAACCGTTTCTGGTAATAGCCTATAATCCTAGATCACGTACACTGAATAAAACTTATGTGCTAAAAACAGCACGTAAAGAGCTAATTTGCATAGGTGCATGCCATTTTGTCCATCACTTTTAAAAGTGCTACACCAATTACTTAGTACAGGTGTGATCGTGTTGCTGTAGATGTCAAAAGGTTTGTATTATGTATCAGGCTTTGTTAAATTATTATTTACCTGGCGCTTTCACCGTCTCGTATAGTATGTTTTTCACACAGTAACCCGTGGTACTTTTGCCAAATCTCGCCGACTGTTCTGACAAAGGGCCAAGCGGCGACACAAAGGAGCTTTAGCGTAAATAGTTAGATCCCCCATTGTCACCTCATTGAGCTTATTGAGGTCAATTTACATCAAACTGGCGTTAAACCATTTTGATATAACATAACTAATTTCCTTCAAGGTGTTAAAGGTCATTGAATATTTGCTCCGTCTGTATACTTTTCTCGGAGAGTGAAAACACTCTTTTTGAAATAAAAATCACACAAATACAAAGGTATTGGGGAAGAGCATTTCCAAGCAAGGCAAACACTTAGCTGACAAATTCTTCCCTGGCCAAATTAAGGACACGGTGCATGAGTCAGTCACTATGAATCTTTGTTTAAAAAAGAAATTTTTACTTTATTGCAAACAGGGGATTTCTTTAGTAAAGACATCACACAAGGGCCATAACTTTTTGCGCTTTTCTCGCCCAGACGGTTCAGGGCCTTTTTTAAGAATATTTTAGTGGGGGCCATGTTACAAATGGACCATTTCTCGCGCTGCACTCGAAACCACCCATGACTTGCGAGGTTAGCGGGTGGAGTCCAGGGGCAAAGCCCCTGTGGAGGTCCAGGGGGCGAAGCCCCCGGAAGCTCTGAGGTTAAAGCATATTTCTGAGTGAAAAATACAGTCTTAGGGTAGGTATA